>CM075855.1:7472763-7652763 GCA_037975125.1 Latrodectus hesperus
AAATATAGAAATATTCCCATAACATTTAAACTTACATAAGAATATTCTTTTCTGAATAATAGTGTCTATTATTATAGAACAAGTGTCATATGTAGACAGCAAGCATTATCAATGCCCATGGGTTTCACAACTATACAGCAATGAGACAGTTATGTACACAATATAATTATTTTTAATAGATTTGCATAGTTAAATATTAAGAATATTCTTACATATTTTATTGCAAAATCTTTCCTAAAGAGCTCCCAGGCCAATCTTTTCATCATGGCTGGAAGTACTCTTTGAATACTGGAAATATAGAAATATTCCCATAACATTTAAACTTACATAAGAATATTCTTTTTTACTAATAATGTCTATTATTATAGAACAAGTGTCATATGTAGACAGCAAGCATTATCAATGCCCATGGGTTTCACAATTATACAGCAATGAGACAGTTATGTACACAATATAATTATTTTAATAGATTTGCTTATTTGAATATTAAGAATATTCTTACATATTTTATTGCGAAAATCTTTCCTAAAGAGCTCCCAGGCCATTCTTTTCATCATGGCTGGAAGTACTCTTTGAATACTGGAAATATAGAAATATTCCCATAACATTTAAACTTACGTAAGAATATTCTTTTTTACTAATAATGTCTATTATTATAGAACAAGTGTCATATGTAGACAGCAAGCATTATCAATTCCCATGGGTTTTACAATTATACAGCAATGAGACAGTTATGTACACAATATAATTATTTTTAATAGATTTGCTTATTTGAATATTAAGAATATTCTTACATATTTTATTGCGAAATCTTTCCTAAAGAGCTCCCAGGCCAATCTTTTCATCATGGCTGGAAGTACTCTTTGAATACTGGAAATATAGAAATATTCCCATAACATTTAAACTTACATAAGAATATTCTTTTTTACTAATAATGTCTTATTATTGAACAAGTGTCATATGCAGACAGCAAGCATTATCAATTCCCATGGGTTTTACAATTATACAGCAATGAGACAGTTATGTACACAATATAATTATTTTTAATAGATTTGCATATTTAAATATTAAGAATATTCTTACATATTTTATTGCGAAATCTTTCCTAAAGAGCTCCCAGGCCATTCTTTTCATCATGGCTGGAAGTACTCTTTGAATACTGGAAATATAGAAATATTCCCATAACATTTAAACTTACATAAGAATATTCTTTCTGACTAATAATGTCTATTATTATAGAACAAGTGTCATATGTAGACAGCAAGCATTATCAATTCCCATGGGTTTTACAATTATACAGCAATGAGACAGTTATGTACACAATATAATTATTTTTAATAGATTTGCTTATTAAATATTAAGAATATTCTTACATATTTTATTGCGAAATCTTTCCTAAAGAGCTCCCAGGCCAATCTTTTCATCATGGCTGGAAGTACTCTTTGAATACTGGAAATATAGAAATATTCCCATAACATTTAAACTTACATAAGAATATTCTTTTTTACTAATAATGTCTTATTATTGATACAAGTTTCATATGCAGACAGCAAGCATTATCAATTCCCATGGGTTTTGCAATCACACTGCACAATGAGCCAATTATGTATACAATATAATTATCTTTAATAGATTTGCTTATTTGAATATTAAGAATATTCTTACATATTTTATTGCGAAAATCTTTCCTAAAGAGCTCCCAGGCCATTCTTTTCATCATGGCTGGAAGTACTCTTTGAATACTGGAAATATAGAAATATTCCCATAACATTTAAACTTACGTAAGAATATTCTTTCAGACTAATAATGTCTATTATTATAGAACAAGTGTCATATGTAGACAGCAAGCATTATCAATGCCCATGGGTTTTACAATTATACAGCAATGAGACAGTTATGTACACAATATAATTATTTTTAATAGATTTGCATAGTTAAATATTAAGAATATTCTTACATATTTTATTGCGAAATCTTTCCTAAAGAGCTCCCAGGCCAATCTTTTCATCATGGCTGGAAGTACTCTTTGAATACTGGAAATATAGAAATATTCCCATAACATTTAAATTACATAAGAATATTCTTTTTTACGAATAATGTCTTATTATTGAACAAGTGTCATATGCAGACAGCAAGCATTATCAATTCCCATGGGTTTTACAATCACACTGCACAATGAATCATTAATGTATACAATATAATTATCTTTAATAGATTTGCTTATTTGAATATTCTTACATATTTTATTGCGAAATCTTTCCTAAAGAGCTCCCAGGCCATTCTTTTCATCATGGCTGGAAGTACTCTTTCAATACTGGAAATATAGAAATATTCCCATAACATTTAAACTTACATAAGAATATTCTTTTAGACTAATAATGTCTATTATTATAGAACAAGTGTCATATGCAGACAGCAAGCATTATCAATTCCCATGGGTTTTACAATTATACAGCAATGAGACAGTTATGTACACAATATAATTATTTTTAATAGATTTGCATAGTTAAATATTAAGAATATTCTTACATATTTTATTGCGAAATCTTTCCTAAAGAGCTCCCAGGCCAATCTTTTCATCATGGCTGGAAGTACTCTTTGAATACTGGAAATATAGAAATATTCCCATAACATTTAAACTTACATAAGAATATTCTTTTTGACTAATAATGTCTATTATTATAGAACAAGTGTCATATGCAGACAGCAAGCATTATCAATTCCCATGGGTTTTACAATTATACAGCAATGAGACAGTTATGTACACAATATAATTATTTTTAATAGATTTGCATAGTTAAATATTAAGAATATTCTTACATATTTTATTGCGAAATCTTTCCTAAAGAGCTCCCAGGCCAATCTTTTCATCATGGCTGGAAGTACTCTTTGAATACTGGAAATATAGAAATATTCCCATAACATTTAAACTTACATAAGAATATTCTTTTTTACTAATAATGTCTATTATAGAACAAGTGTCATATGTAGACAGCAAGCATCAATTCCCATGGGTTTCACAATTATACAGCAATGAGACAGTTATGTACACAATATAATTATTTTTAATAGATTTGCATAGTTAAATATTAAGAATATTCTTACATATTTTATTGCGAAATCTTTCCTAAAGAGCTCCCAGGCCAATCTTTTCATCATGGCTGGAAGTACTCTTTGAATACTGGAAATATAGAAATATTCCCATAACATTTAAACTTACGTAAGAATATTCTTTTTACTAATAATGTCTATTATTATAGAACAAGTGTCATATGTAGACAGCAAGCATTATCAATGCCCATGGGTTTTACAATTATACAGCAATGAGACAGTTATGTACACAATATAATTATTTTTAATAGATTTGCATAGTTAAATATTAAGAATATTCTTACATATTTTATTGCGAAATCTTTCCTAAAGAGCTCCCAGGCCAATCTTTTCATCATGGCTGGAAGTACTCTTTGAATACTGGAAATATAGAAATATTCCCATAACATTTAAACTTACATAAGAATATTCTTTTTTACTAATAATGTCTATTATTATAGAACAAGTGTCATATGTAGACAGCAAGCATTATCAATTCCCATGGGTTTTACAATTATACAGCAATGAGACAGTTATGTACACAATATAATTATTTTTAATAGATTTGCTTATTTAAATATTAAGAATATTCTTACATATTTTATTGCGAAATCTTTCCTAAAGAGCTCCCAGGCCAATCTTTTCATCATGGCTGGAAGTACTCTTTGAATACTGGAAATATAGAAATATTCCTATAACATTTAAACTTACATAAGAATATTCTTTCAGACTAATAATGTCTATTATTATAGAACAAGTGTCATATGTAGACAGCAAGCATTATCAATTCCCATGGGTTTCACAATTATACAGCAATGAGACTGTTATGTACACAATATAATTATTTTTAATAGATTTGCTTATTTAAATATTAAGAATATTCTTACATATTTTATTGCGAAATCTTTCCTAAAGAGCTCCCAGGCCATTCTTTTCATCATGGCTGGAAGTACTCTTTGAATACTGGAAATATAGAAATATTCCCATAACATTTAAACTTACATAAGAATATTCTTTCTGACTAATAATGTCTATTATTATTGAACAAGTGTCATATGCAGACAGCAAGCATTATCAATTCCCATGGGTTTTACAATTATACAGCAATGAGACAGTTATGTATACAATATAATTATTTTTAATAGATTTGCTTATTTAAATATTAAGAATATTCTTACATATTTTATTGCGAAATCTTTCCTAAAGAGCTCCCAGGCCAATCTTTTCATCATGGCTGGAAGTACTCTTTGAATACTGGAAATATAGAAATATTCCCATAACATTTAAACTTACATAAGAATATTCTTTTTTACTAATAATGTCTTATTATTGAACAAGTGTCATATGCAGACAGCAAGCATTATCAATTCCCATGGGTTTTACAATTATACAGCAATGAGACAGTTATGTATACAATATAATTATTTTTAATAGATTTGCATTATTTAAATATTAAGAATATTCTTACATATTTTATTGCGAAATCTTTCCTAAAGAGCTCCCAGGCCAATCTTTTCATCATGGCTGGAAGTACTCTTTGAATACTGGAAATATAGAAATATTCCCATAACATTTAAACTTACATAAGAATATTCTTTTAGACTAATAATGTCTATTATTATTGAACAAGTGTCATATGCAGACAGCAAGCATTATCAATTCCCATGGGTTTTACAATTATACAGCAATGAGACAGTTATGTACACAATATAATTATTTTTAATAGATTTGCTTATTTAAATATTAAGAATATTCTTACATATTTTATTGCGAAATCTTTCCTAAAGAGCTCCCAGGCCAATCTTTTCATCATGGCTGGAAGTACTCTTTGAATACTGGAAATATAGAAATATTCCCATAACATTTAAACTTACATAAGAATATTCTTTTTTATTAATAATGTCTTATTATTGAAAAAAGTGTCATATGTAAATAGCAAGCATTATCTATTCCCATGGGTTTTACAATTACACTGCAATGAGACATTTGTGTATACAAAATAATTATTGTTAATATATTTGCTTATTTGAATATTAAGAAT
This sequence comes from Latrodectus hesperus, assembly GCA_037975125.1. Classification (NCBI taxonomy): domain Eukaryota; kingdom Metazoa; phylum Arthropoda; class Arachnida; order Araneae; family Theridiidae; genus Latrodectus; species Latrodectus hesperus. Next base: position 7,477,895 of record CM075855.1, read on the forward strand.
ATTCTTACATACTTTATTTCAAAATCTTGCCTAAAAAGCTTCCAGGCTAATCTTTTCATCATGGCAGAAGTACTCTTTGAATACACGAAATATAGAATTATTTTCTTAACATTTAAACTTACATAAGAATGTTCGTTTTTAATCATAGTATATATTACTGTTGAACAAGACTCGTACAGAAACAGTATGTATCATAAATTCCCATGGATTTTACAAGTCAACTGTAATGAGGCAGTTATATCTAATTATTTTAAATAGATTCGTGTATTGGTGAAATTTATAAGAATATTTTTTCATATTTAATTACAACACGTTTTTGAAAATTGTCCTAAGCAAATCTTTTGATCAGTGAGGAATAAATTTTAAATATTTTTTAATATTTTTGAAATTAGCATGCCATTCCTATTACCTTTTCAGTTGTTAGCTTAGTTTTTCTTTGGTCATTACTGCACGGAAAGCTGTAAGCATAGAATTTCTCTCTATTCTGAGTCCGGAGGTTAAAGTAGCTCCAGGGCCACTGCAAACATCCCCGCTCATTGTGAGATTTGGTCCTTTTGAAATTGATTAATAGAAGGCAAGTGCTGTACACATTCTTTTGTTGATATCCACCTTTTTGAGAGACAATTTCCAGTGGAAATTTTGTATTTAGTTTTAGAGTAAAAGCTGTGATTAAAATAATCAACGTTAGTATTTTCTTAGTATTTTTGAAGAATTTTTTTGTTATATGAAATTGAATGTTATACACAGGTCCGTTAAATACAGAGGTAATGAGGTACTGCGTGTTTGGATGTTCATTTTAGTTAGGAAGTGTGTTAGGTTTTAATCAATGAATCAGGAACTCTGCACTCACATTTTTATTGTTTTTTGTATTGGTTTTATACAAGAAAACACAATACACTTTTTTACAGTGAATAAAAGATTTTTTCAAAAACTAGGTCTTATTTTTTATTTAAAATTTTGACTTTTTTAACGTAGAATAAAATGGATACATATTTTTATATATTTTTCTTAGGCTCAGCCTCTGTGCAGATAAGACAACTTTAAAAGTACAGTAAAGAATTATACATGCTGGTTCTCATGAGCTCTATTGCAAAATGTTCAAATGTTTAACTGAACCAAATTCTAGGGGGGAGTTTGAACCCAAGTTAATTATGTTTTAAATAAATTCCAAAATGTATAATCAAAATTTCCAAATGAAACACGATATTCATTTAAAATTAGTCAGAGACAAACACTGACACAATTTTCATTCCATTCCATGCAGTTGTTTTCGATCTAAATTCTTATAAAATTTATGCTAGAAAAGAGGAAATAAGAATTTTATTTAAACATATACTTATAATAAACATTATGTTTATGTAACAAATTTTAATATCTTGCACAGTAATAAGAAACTATTTTTTGGAACGGAAAGTTTTGATTTTAATCTCAGCAAATGAAGAAAATAAGGTAAATATAATGATTTTTTTAAATGAATGTGTGTTGTGATTGTTACTCAGAAGATTTCAAACCTTTTGACTTGGGAAAAGGACCCTATGTTTATGAAATATTTCTCGGAAGGCAAACTACTAAATGGATATTAAAATCCTTTTGAAAAGTCTTAGATCAGATATCTGTCAATAATATGATATATCAATGGTTAAATTTAGCTAGCTAGAGATACATATATTATATATAATTATGTAAACATTTTATTTTATGTGTATTGTGTAAAACATTTATGTAAAAATGTAGTTATTTATAAATTCTCTAAAAATTTTAATTAAATTGTGATTTTTGATCACTAAAAGTTAAAATTTTAATAGGGTTTTATTCCCTTTTCCAGTAAAAATGCTTAAAGCTTTAAATTTTCTTTTGAAAACAATAAGCGTTGTTTAATTTTCTACAATATACACAACATATGTTTAGCTTAAAATCTCATTTTCATTCACATTTTTAATTATTGTTTAATAGTCACTCACAAAAAACAGTTAAATGAAAACAATGGAGTAGAATTACATTAACCATTGAATTTAATGAATTTAAATAATCACAGTTGAATCCAATTAAGAGTGAACATAAATTTATGAAAAAAAAAAAACAATCCTTACAATTTGTAATGTGATAATTTTATAGAAGCTGCAAATATTCTTAGAAGCTTAAAATAATTTTGAAGATGCATTATAGCATTGTTTACAATTCCTGAATTTTATTAAAGTAAAGTGTTTTAATAAATTAATTTCCAATGATAAGCAAATTATTGTAATATGAATAACAAGCCTGGTACAGAGGCTGTCAATGCTGTTATAAATTAAGAACAAAATTATTTTAAGTATTGGAGCAGTTAAATTAATTTACGCTGAGATAGGGGGGATTGGGGTTGAATACAATTTTTTTTGATCAACAGAATAGGATAAAAAGAAACTTTTCTAACTGCTGTTGTACTTCTTACAAAATAAAACAGAAGATTTTTCTTCATGCATCATTATCTTAGATTTTTATGAAAAGTAGATTCAAGAAAGAAACTTGATTTAAGAAGACTCGTAGGATAGAAGAAATTCCTTGAACATTTTTATAGAAAGAGAATCAGTTTGACATCTAATATTACTCGATCCTGCCAAAATCAATAGTCACTATTTTTTGTAATTTAGGTAAATACCTTTAAGGGAAAATTTTGTCAAAATTTTAGTTACAATCTCTTGTAATTAAAAAAAAACGATGAAATTATAAAATAACAGTAAACATGAAATTATAAAATAGAATTTTTTTAAAGAACTTTAATTTTACAAATATACAAAATATATTATAAGAATGTATAAAAAATCTATTAGCAGTTTATTAGTATCCTGAAAATTAGAATTAATTCTCAAATCTTCGAAGTTTAGAAAAACTTCACAATTAAAAACAAGATTTCACTATCAAGACTTTATACCTTAAAATATTTATAATAAATAAGTTTCCAAATATACTCCATCATCTCAATAGTACTGGTATTAATTATACAATTCGATTAAAATTCTAATGTATTCAAATATATTTTTCCTTTAAAATTAAAAACATAAATTAATGGAGTAACATTACGTTTGTTTTTGTGTGTGTGCCTATAAGTATTTTAAAAATTTGTGTTTGCAACATTAAATCGACGCAGTTTTACATTCTCCTAAGTAAAATACAGTGCTTTAAATATTAAAAAAGCAGCATTAATCTATTTCAAGCCTATGCAAAATAAAAATGAATTGTAAAAAAATCGATTATTAAAATTTTAGATTATTTTTTGCCGGAAGAGGAGAAAATAAGAAATGCATGTATAAGTCCTTACATTTGACCGTCTATAAAAATGAAACATTAAACTGTAATCATAAAAAATAAACCGTTGAATAGCGATACAAGACAGATTTCATCATGACAAAAATTGATGGATAATGTAAATGATAATTTTCAGGGAACGTATATGTAGAGTACTATAAAAGGGTAAATCCCTCACCTTACTGAAAATTGGCAAAAAAATATTCAATTAACTATTAATATTTGCATGGTGAGAACTCTTTATGAAATATTTCATATTGTATTTTATAAAAACAATGTTATTCGACAGATATAAATGCAAAATATAAAAAGGAATACATTAAATGATTTGGAAAAACAAATGATTTTAATGTCTTTACCAAAAACTAAATTCGATATTAAGCAAAATGAATAATACGCTTCATAATTTGTAAAAATATTTATACCACTAAATCAAAATAAGTGCTATTTTACAATTATTGAACTAAAAATTTGATAAAATTTTAAATCAGAATTATATATTGCACTTAAATAATGTAGTAAAATCAAACATAGGAAGGCAATTTTCCTATTATAAATACATTTCAAAATTCCGAAATGAAAATTAATATTAATGCGGGATCCTGTGTGTGTTTGCCGCTAAACAGTTACTTTTTTCACTTAAGGATTAATTTTTAACGAAAACCTACTCTTTTTTAAAGCGAACTTGGATGGGCTACAAATGTCCCCAACCGAGATGAATTTCGAGTTTTTGTATTGAAGTACCAGAATTGGTAATCCAGTACAATACCTTTTTCTACCTACAGTGCAGAGATGAGATTTTTAAAGAGGAAAAAATATCTTATTGAAGAGTCCGAAATTGTGTAGATCACGGTATAGGTAAATCTTCAATAATTTCAAGTCACTATTAATTACAGTTTAAATGAGCTTCTGAGGTTGATATCAAACTGGAAATGAAGCACAGTTCAGCTAAATGCCAATTTTCTAACATACGCGTCATTTCATTCCACGCCTCATTCTCCACCAATGCTGAACGAAATTTCAGCGGAAAAATTTATAGACTCGATACAAATGCGCTTACTGAAAGAAATCAAATTCCAAAATCAGATTTGAAAATGTTAAAATAATTTTTAAAAAGAGAACAAATTTTTCAAACTTACTTTTCTATATTTCGACAAATTAAATGTTGTATCATTTCTCCTTCAATTAAGCAATTGAAAACCACAAGGCAAAAAGAAAAATTTCATTTGAAAAGCTAGCTTTTTTTACGATATCAATTCACACATCGGCGTTCAAACTTCCTGACTAATCAAAATATGAAATTGAAAAGCACGCGGCAGCAAAGAATAATGTGTAGATGTAGCGGGGAAAGGAACATTTTCCTCCCCTTCATACTAAAGCTGCTTTTAAAACTCGAGTTTTGGTTTGCACAGGATGTGGTTTATATGTAAATATTGACAAGTTGTTTTATCTTTTTTAAGAAAAGAGTTGAAAGTACTGATGATTATAATATTATCGCTTTTTTTAAAAAAATGATTAATGAAGTACGAGTAATTCGCTTTTATTTATTTCTAAATTATTTAATATCTTGTTGGAGTTATAGTTTTGGTAAAGTTGATTTGTTTGTCAAATTTTTATACAGAAGATTCATAATTTTCGTAAATAAAATTTATAAATGTCATAATTTTTATAAAGTTGTTTTGTTTATCATAAATTTTTATACAAAAGATTAAAAGTTAGCCTCGAGCTATCGAATTTTTTAAAATATTAACATATAAATTAATGAATATTTAGGTAACTATATCAATCAATTTCTTCAGTAAAAAATATTTTCACTACTTAGGTTTAATATTTCAGCATTTTAAATAACAAAATGCACACTCGATGGCAATAATGGAAATATATTATTAAATTCCATAATAAATTATTTTCAAATTCTTTTCAAATAAATAACACAATATTTCTATTAATAGAAAATAAAAAAATCTCTCCTGAATTTCGATGAAAAGAAGCTAGATACAAATGCACTGATATACTTCAGAAAATAAACAAATTGCTTTGATAAGCTTCTTATAACGAATATTTCCTCAGAATATCATTTACATTTACTTACATCATTTAGTTATTTGATGTAAATTTTTTAAGAAATAAAATTAAAGGTTATAAGCCTTTTGATTTAATTTTAAATAAAAATCGCAATCAATAATTTCAGGCAAAAATATAACAGCTTATAAGAAATTTTGAGTGCTTTCGTTAAAAGCTTTTAATATAACCAAATTATCGGGAAAATAATCATAGAAATTCATATTTCTTTGTATATTTATGATTATTAATTTTGAAGCCTATCATCTCTTTATTTTTTTTTTCTTCGTATAAGTTACGTTCTCTTTGTGCTTCCATAATAGCTTTCATACAGAAAGTAATACATATTGAAAACTGTTAGATAAATGCAATTTTTTGTGAAGAACAAGAAAATAATTAACATGAAGTATTATTAATTACAAATAAAAAATTGTAAAAAAATAGCTGTTTTGTTAACACTATTTATCAAAAGTAATCAATTAGTAAGAGAAAATATACCTCATTCGTCCCAGGATTTAGATTCAGGCATCTACATTTTACATAAATGATCAAAGAAAAATTCTCTAATGTCTATATCTATTTATTTTATGAAACATTATAGGACAGATATATTTACATGGAATTATTTACAAGATTTAATTTCGGTGCTCGCATATGTATATTCCTTACACACATCGAAACTTAGTGCTTTCTGTTTACTTTTTTCGCTTGGAAACACGAGTTTTCAACCTGACGTCATCAATTCACAATTGGCAAAGAAGGTTGGTTGGTTGGGTTTTATGGCGCAAAATCCAAGAATGGACATGCCGCGCCAAGATTAAGATTTTCGTAAATTTATTTTTTTCTAAGAAACCCAAGCAACATTAAAAATTCAAAAAAACAAAAATAAGCGTTTATATTATTTTAAAATCTAATTATAGAATATAAAATAAACAAAAATCAAATATATATATATAACTTTTTTAAAATTTAAAATATAAATTAAATAAAATTTAAAAACCTATTGCTCTTAAGTAAGCAAATATGTTTCTGTGGAGTGGTTCCCCAATCAAATTAAACATGGTTAAAAGGTTTGTTTTAAAAAATTTAAAACGGTAAACGTTAAAAGTAGGACATGAGATTAAAATATGAAACACAGTATATGTTTCATAACACGTATCACACCAAGGATTTAATTCATGTAAGAATAAATGTCGGTGTGTAAATACGTGTGTCCGATACGAAGGCGAGTCAATCTAACATCACCACTTCGTAACGGTAAAACTGATAATGGGGTGAGGGATGAAAAACTGGTATTTAGTTTGATGTCGACCTGCAAGTTCCCCGATTCCTGCCATAGAGAATGTATAAACATTTTAATACCCTCTCTCACATCTGAGAGCGAAACCGGTGATAAAACTGTACCTGATGCAGTCGTTGCAGCTGCATTCGCTCTCTCATTTCCAACAAGACCTACGTGGCTTGGTACCCAACAAAATACAATTTCATTTCCCCTGCCTGCAAGGGAATCAAGTGCTCTGAAAATTTTGGACACAACAGGGGGACAGGTGAAACTATTGTTTCTAAAAGCTTTTAAAATACTCATGCTGTCAGTGCAGACGCAATATTGAAAATAGTCTGTATTCGCATGCTGAAACGCGTAGTATAGGGTGGTTGCTTCAGCAGTAAAGATGGAGCAGGATGGATGTAGGGTGTAATTAAAATCTGTATTATTGATAAAAACTCCACAGCCCACATGTCCTGCTGTTTTAGAACCATCTGTGAAATATGACTGATACTGACAGCGATGAGAAGAGTATAGCTGTTGCAAAACAATCTGGCCGATTTTCTATGCTGAGCAAAGGTATTAATGAAAGTATTTGTTGGGTCATAACAAGGCGGATAAACAAATTCATCAACAGACTCTATCATCTCCTATCTTAATAGGTTGTGAACGTCGCACCTTTCTTACAAACTGCCTGAGTTGTCCTAAGTATTCTAAGCGAAAACGTTATCATAGATCCTGCCGTGTATTCTGGCGATGGACATATTTTTATTTAAGCATTTACTATCATGGAAGTCTGAATCTGGTGTACCAATTTATTTGACTTTCTGCAAAAAATATAGGCAGTACGAGGTACTAAATCATTTGTGATGGCACAAGACTACTTAATTTTACAAAGTAGAGATACTTTTGTGCGAAATTTTTCCATGGTATTCTCTTGATTACTGCAATCAAACGTTTCCAGAAGCCACCCCATCATGGTGCAGATGGTGGGATAAACTTCCAATTGATTTTGTTCACATTTTATTTTTCTACTGGATACCAGTTAATTGTTTTCATAAGATTGTTCACTCCAGCAAAATGTGACCATTATCTAAGTAGATTATAGCTGATCATCTTCATAAATCTCCGGAATTACTGCAAACATTTTTCTGTTTATAGTGAAGTGGTCAATTCCAGATGAATTACCCGAAGTATAGCTCAAAAATAAATTACAATCCAAGATTGTTTTGCTGGATTACAATGGCGCAAAGTCAATTTCAACTATTTCAAACATAAAGGCCTGTCTAAGATGAACTGTTGTATTTGTTGCTGTTGAAGTTTCTATTGGAAGTGGATTAAATTTCCTAAAAATAAGACAATTCTTGTAGCCTTGCGCCTGGTATTCCTATATTTCAATATCCAAAATTTTTTCTCACTGACAAAAAAGTTATAAAAATGTCCACAATAATTTTCTTAATCTAATAAAAATTACAATTTTAAATAAAGGTAGAGTTAAAATCACCTTACCTTTTGCTTTTTTGCACTGCAACTTTTTCTCTATTTCCAAGGTGAATCCTACTTAGTTTATTTTCAGGTTTTGCTGCAAAAGATCGCAACTCTATTTTAAATAAAATGTCATGTCATTAAATTTATAATCAAACTTATCGTTAAGAGAGTAAACTTCTTTTAATAAAAATATTTAGTTAGATTTAAAAAACATAACAAATATAAAATATTAATCAAATGCTCAGACAACCTCTTCTTTTCATTACATTCATTCAACTATTTCGAAAACAAACCTCTCTCATTATCTGTTAATTTCAGTTGCAGTTAAACTCAAAATTAAATGTTTGCTTTTGGGTTTTTCCAACACTCCCCTCTTGAGTCTCAGATTGCGTTCAAGCTAAAACTCAATAAATTAGATTCCAAAGCGATGAGGCACTTGAACAACTCTACCAGATCGCGAGTTGTGATAAGACCAGTTTTTTTACATCATTAGTTGGGTTTCTCCAGCATGATTTGGGCTAACACAATTATGCATGTTGGTATTATTTACAATAACACCATCATTATCAAGTTCCATAGAGCAGTGAGTTTCAACTGGGCAAATAAAGACACATGATTTTGTCTTCATTTTAGCTAAAAACAAGCCCATCTATACTGTGAGAAGTTTTTAAAATACTATCCATCCGTTCAAGTACATAGTTAACTCTCTTTATGTTATCAATCCCCAGCAGCACAATATCACCTGCTTTAGGACCATGAACATTATATTTCGTCTTGAAATTTTCACATATTTTTTCCAAATATTTAACTTGAAATCTTGTACGTAGATCTTATAAAATTCGTAATCGGTAAGCGCTTGCTCAAAATTTTCCCATGTGTACTCGGCCAATTCAAGGTCAACATGAAGATCAGACACATCGTTTTTTTTTTTGTTTTGTTTTCTATCAAAAATATTGATGGTGTAATATGATTCAGGTCATTTATATAGTCAGAAATAAAGATAAGTTTCGAGGCAAAAAAAAATATATTTAAAGTCAAATTTGATTCATTTAAATCCAAGCATGATAAATTTCCAGGAATTGAAAAGTCTCATATGTGAGAGCTGTGATTTCTGCTGTAATTGGTTAAACAATATATCGTTAGGTGGCTCGCTACCCCAAGAGACATGAATCTTCCAACAATCTTGGAGAAGCAATTTCGGTATGAGAGTTATTGGACACGTGAACCCTATGGAGTCAAAAATCTTATGAGTCAAGGATAAGATTTTCCGCTTAATAATGCTTTTGTGATCAGTGCTTATAACATTAAAATCACGTGATAAAGTATCGTTATCGAAGTTCCTTGAAAGACCTAAAGCAAGGATGTTAAAGTTCTTAGAATCAGAAATTTGTAAATTTTGATCGAAATCCTTTCTTGAAGAATATTTACTATCTATCCAACCACCAAATCAAATTTCGCAGACTCTAATAGCTTCTGATACTCTGAACCTGCTGAATTCTTCAAATACATCCTGAGAAACTCAAATATTACTAGAATTAAGTGATTTTACGGTAATACTAAGCCTTATTTCGCTATTTCCTTGAAATGGCAAATGACTCACCAAACAAAGAAAGCCTACCTCTGGTACCTATCATTTTGATCTTTGGTTACCGTTTCTTGAAAACGTCTTGCGTTTCTGTTTATGAACGTTTTTTACTTGTATCGCGAACCTAAGGAAAACTTGTACCTAAGGAAATCTAACTCCCATATAACGACATTTTAGCATAATCTACTAGTAAAGTCAATAGTAATAGAGAACTATTCAATGCGCTTTCTCCTGCAGTGGTTTTACCATGACCTTCCACCCTGAACATGTGCTTGCACCCACTAACCTTTTTAGTAAATGTTCTATATTCCCCTAAGCAATCGTATATTTAACGATATGATCTGCTCCAATATGTAATTGGATTTCGTTCTGGCTCCTTTAGTACAAACAAAAGTTTTTTCTTAATCGCTGGCAAAAATATCAAGATTTTTTAATTCACGTTTATAAGTGGAATCACTAATTTTAAGAATGAAATCACAAATTTGCTTTTGTTCCATCACGTCATATTTGCAGGTATATTTTTTTTGTTTATCAAGGCTAGTTAACACGAAACCGCTTATGCTGTAAAATATTTTCAATACCTCCAAAAAGTCCGTACGTCGCAGTTTCTTCTTTGCATTTTAAACACATTATTCTAGTTACAAATTTATTCACAGAAGACATTTGGCAACCAGTGTCAAAAATTATTCGCATTAATTGTTCTGAATTCTTACCAGCAACATACACAATTAAAGTTTTTAAATAAGCTTTCTTTTTACAAGCTTTATTAGTTAAAACACTATTTTCGATATGTTTCTTTTTCCAAAATTATCGGAATTATTACTCTTTAAATCATAACAAAAATAACACATTATTGAGGTATGTCGCTTAGAACAAATAGTGCCAACTATTTTCGATTAACAGTTCGAACTATGATTTACAATTAAACATTGAAAACAAGCTCGGCATTTTTTTTCCTTCAAAATATCCTTTTTTTCTGATCATAAACCAAATTTCTCGGGTATTGTTTTTAGCAGCATAGGTCACAATAGGCTTCCGTAATTTTCCTATTTTAATCCTAACGATTCTAAACTTTGCATATGTGTCATTCAATCATCATAATTTTTTTTTTTTTTTTTTTGCGGTTGCATATTTAAAATTGCGTTAATATGTGTTTGAGGAAGTAAATATTTACTACCAAATCTATATTTTAATAATTTGATTGCGGAATTATAAGATGCGTTTAAAATTGAAAATCCCTTTACCGCGTATTTAAAGTGTACCCTCTGATATGTGATTTAAGATATCTAAATTTATCAAATTTTTTCTAGTGACTCATTATTATGTATCGCCGTTTCAAAACTATCACAAAAAGTTAGTAATTGGTTAACGTTTTGTAATCAAATTTAATATTATTATACAAAGCTCCATAAAATTTTTCGATACTGAGTGTTGGGAAGTGAATGCGTACTTTTAGGGCTGCTGTTTCGTTTATTTCTGTTCTAAATAATGAATGTTGAAAATTTAAACTTTCGATTTCATTATTGACTGTAGATAACTTCATTTGATTAAATTATCTTTTTTACTCGATCATCTATTCCAGCTCATTATTTTTATTAAAATAAGAAAAGTACGTAGAATTATGAAAACTTCCTAATTACTTTTCTTATTCTAATACAAATTGCAGTCTTAATTAAATGTAAAAGTAAAATCACTTTACCTGTTTCTCTTTTTGAACTGTAACTTTTCCTCGATTTCCGGAGTGAATGCTACTTAGTTTACTTTCAGTTTCAATGCACAAGATTACTACTTTATTTTAAATAAAATGTCATTTAAATTATTAATCAGGTTCGCTGATACAAAAATTCTTATTTTACTAAAACGATTCAATAAGAATTAAAAATGTAACAAATATAAAATTATAATCAAACAATAACAACCTCTTATTTCTGTTATATTCATTCAAGTGTTTACAACAACAAATCTCTTGCTTTATCTGTTAATTTCGGTTGCAGTTAAAGTCAAAATTAAATAATCGCTTTGGAGTTTCTCGACTCTCACATAGGTCATTATTATCTGAACACCTGCAAGGCCAAAAGAATAGTGCTTAAATTTAATCATTTTTAAACAATTGGATGCTCACAAGGTAATACAACATAAAATTTAAAATTACCTAAATTTCTTTTCAATGAGAATTTTGCCTTAATTCAGAAAATATTATTTTCTGAGTTGTCCATTAAATTTGAAATTTCTGAAGCGTTAATCTTGTGGTCCTGTGAAAGATCTCGCTGTATTAACTTTAGTAATGAAATCTCAGATCTTTTTCTTTCTTCCCCAGTTTTCTAAAATATTTTTTCACTTTGCAATTATCAAAAAATCTATAATCCACGATACAATCAACACAGGTTTAGGACAATAGACGAAAAGTTTGTAAATTTTTCTCTATTTGTGACACTAACAACTGTTTTTCTTCTTTCAGCATTGATAATTCCTTCATCAGGAAAAATATCGGATTTAGGCCATTCTTCGAGAAGGTTTCTCATCTAAGAAAGTCCAAGATACCAACTAGACTTGGTGAAGGTTTCAACGCTACATCCTTGAAATACTAAATCAGCTTTATCCAGTTGTCCGTAAATGTGATTCCAATCATCTGGATTATTCTGAATTTCTCTTACACGATTGAAAATAAAAGTTATCCAGTTTTAACACTTTTTAATCCAGTATAAAACATTACTGGAATCAGACCAATATTTATGTAGTAATTTTCTACATTCCTAAGATCTTTTTCACGGATTGACAAATTCTTGCTCCTATATTGCATGCTAGAAGCTCTAACCTAGGTACTGATATAAATGTAATGGGAGTGACATGTGACCTACCTGGGGCCTGAGCAGCTACCAGGCGCGTCGGTAGGTGGTGGATCACCGAACGTCCTGTAGGAATGACAGGATAGCCTTGAATATAGAATCAGAGGCCGCGAACCAGCTCCCGTAAACCCTGGTGTTATGCGATCCGTGCCTAGGGCTAATTGGCACCGCGGTATTGGTGTCTTAACGGAGCCTCTAGTTGCTTGGCAAACTTCTAGAGTAATTTGCCTTGCCCAGTATCTCAGGCAATGCTGGGTGGACTTATATTACCTGAGCTTATAAATTGTTATCTTGTGGCTGAAAAGACACAAGAAATAACAAACCTTTCTGCATCTGCAGGTGATGCCTCTGAAGTAGACCTTGCTGAAAAAGACAAGGGAACTCAGAGGCAGTCTTGTAAAGGGGCAGTAATGAATCCTTCACTTGAGGTAGAAATGACCTCCAAACCATCTTCTGGTGAAAGTCAGGAAGCTATCCCTAGTATGACTGACTCTCTGACCAGATGGGACTGTTTCAGCAAGACCCTATCTGCTGGAAATGTCATACGCAAGAGGAAACGGCAGAGCATATCATTTATAAATGCGAGGCTCTTGCCCTCCCTAGATTAATTTCTTTAGGCATCATCCATACTAGAGAGTTACACCTAGACTCCATTAAAGGGTTATCGGACTTTATTAATAAAGTGGGTGACCCGAGCAACTGGAACTAGGAAACATTGGGTTTGGAGTTAATGGTACAAAATGCTGATAAAAGCAGAGGTGCCCAATGACATACAAACCCAATTCTAAGAAGAAGAAGAAGACATGTGACCTAGCTTGCATCAGTTGACAATTTCTAGAATTTTCCCCTTCACTCCTTAAAAATGGCCTTTCTGGTGCATTGCAAAAGGCGTTTACTGTTATAATACTTTATTTACTTCTAAACATCCAGGTGTTAAAACATCATTTAAAATTTTGAGTTGATTTTTTCCACTTTACAAATTTCTTTACCCTCCAAGGTGTGAAATGTGTATCTCAAGATAATTTCGTTTTCCAGTATTTCTGTAACATCAGTTTTGGTAATAAACATTTAACTAACATTCAGATTTGGTATTTGGCAAGTTTCTTTGTATTCAATACGAATATTATACACATGAAATTCTAAAGTAACTCCTAACTAGAAAAGACTTGAAGAAATCCCCAAAACTACCGTCGATCGAAAAAATCTTAATTATTCTTTCTTTCTCCCACAAAAATTTTAAATATGGCCTACCATTCTCATGGAGCGCAATCTGTAAAAACGCCTTCTCAATATCAGGAACCACTCCATAATTTCCTTTTCTAAATCTGTTTATGACAGAAGGTATTTATTACATCAAATATGTCATGAATTTTAATAACAATAAGATTAATATTTAAAAGTACAAAAAGACCAGATAAATCTGTCTAACCAGGCCACATTCAAATGTATAGAAAGTTAAATGCAATGAATATAAATTTTTTTAAAAGGATGTTCACACGTACAAATATATTTTAAAATTTAATACATTTTAAAAACATTTTAAAGCAGTTTAAATCAATATTGAATGGAAATATTTTGTAACTTTGTATAAGAAAGAATTTTATAGAAAATTTAAAGCAAAATCTCTTAAATATTTTGAGTCAATAAGTTCAGTAATAACATTTCTGTTATATTTTGTTGCTGAAATAACAAAAAATGTAAATACTAATTAAATTTTGAAAGTTGAATTACATATTTGGTTTCAAATTTCAATTGTGTGTCCTGTCTCGTTGAATAGTTCATCTAGAGAAAAATAACTTTCATATACTATCAACACAGGATGATGACACTGCATCCATCCATAAGAAAGTTTTTCTTCCTTCTGGATCTTCTCATGAATCTTGCGATCAGATCAGAACAGAAGTGAGCATCTTTCCTCACTTCTGTTCTGCTTCAATTCCATCAGGATGACTAGCTGTTTGAAACGCTGATAAAAGTCACGATTAAACAGAAGCTGATGTTGCATCGCATGAAATCGAAAAAATGTCTGACTTTCGTAAAAAATCTTTCCAAATAAATTGCAAATTAAAGTAGTATTTTCAAAATCATCCATAATTAATTCCTCTTAGGCCACAATAAGTCTTTTACACGGAAAAGAAAATCGCTTGTAACGATTTAATTCACTGTTACGTTTTCACTAAGTATATTTACAGTCCTTTTATATATACCAGATATTTATGAAGATTATTCCACTATGTTTTCACGTTGCTTATTTCTATTCATTAAAGCTTAATTAACTCAGTCTAACATACCGTAATTTTGTACTTCAATTAAATGATGACACTGACATCTGAGCTATTATTATCCTATCAGACACTGAAATCTATTGAAATTTTAACGTGCCAAAGTGCTTGAAGGATATATGTTATATATATTTTCTATTTAACCTCTTGATTATATCAAAATGTATCATGAATGTTCACAAGTAATGAAATTTCAATTTAGAAAATTATTTTATAAATTTATAATTGTATTTTATCTCTCATTTGTCGTTGCATATATTTTAACAAAAAGCTTTGTGGGCCACACTTGTAGAGGTTTTGAATATAAGGAAGAAAGAGTATGTGGACAAATGTGTTTTATAATGTTTCACTTAACGTTTTAAAAAAATGTTTTGCTGCCTCGTGTCCAAACTTGCTTGCAAAACAGCTTACTACAATCAAATTATTTAATTAATAAAATGGAATGGAACTATATAGAAGCAAAAAAGTAAATAATGATTACCTATAAAATCTGTTTTCATATGATTCCTTTAAATTCGGTCAAGCTGAAATCCATTTTATAAAAGGAAGATTTGTTAATATTTGTGTAAAAAATGTAAATTTTATATAACAAATTGAAAATTAGCTTAATTATCATTCACCTTTGGGACATTGAAGTAATTTGTTCTTTCAATGTACATATTTTTCTACTTTTTTAAGATTCAGGAAGTAGCAGTTTGTTACTATATATCACGTAATTGTGTCTAATGTTATACTTAAAATTTTGCTTTTGAAAATGATTTCCAAAGCATTGTAAATTTTATATGCATTATATGAAGCAAATATGATTGATATGAGTAGATTAATTAACATTGCCACCCAACTTGTCTAGTGGTCAGCGTGCCTGACTGCGGATAAGGAGGTCCTGGGTTCGAATCCCGGTTCGGGCATGGATGTACTTTCTCTCTCTATTTATCTTATTTTTGTCCTTTCTTTGTATGAATGAGGTGTGAATGGTTGCCTACCCATAAAAGGGTCTCTATGGCATGTGTGTACTGAGGAAGGCGGATTTCACACCAAAATATGGTTCAGTTGGAAAAGTGGAGCAGCGCACCCCATGTTGCCAGCCTAGCAGGCACACGATAATGAATAAATTATTTAATAATGATTTATAATGTTGAGAGAAAAAATTAATAATGTAATTCTCTCTGATAGACATATAAGGACAGAAATAATAAATTTAGCAGTTTCTCTTTATATAAATACTGAAACTTTTATTCACATTGAAATTGAAATATTAATTATAAATACAATATGAATGCCTATGACATTAACTGTAAATTGTAATTTATCTAAATTTTGTTACACAATGGACTTAAATTATTTTGGTTATAAAAATTTAATTTATTGTGTCTCAATTAATAACTTGAGCAAATGTCTAACGGCTGAAATTTTTTAATATTTAAATCTAAATTCCCTTTCAGGAAGAGTTTCACCCATTAGGAGCCTCATTCCCGTGTCCTAAGGGAAGTTTCTGGGAAAACCCCCCAACCACTCAGCCCGACGGAGCTGGATTTAAAAGGCAGCAGCGCATTATCTGTTTTCTGTTGTTGAACCATCACTGGGATCAAACCCGAAACTTCATGTTTCAAAGAGGGCTGTCCTTCCTGGTTAGGATACTTTGACACCGAAATTTTATTTTGCTTACATCTGATATTGGCTTAAAAACCAGTTCAGTCGGAGAAGGTAGAAAGATTTTTATCAACTAAAATATAACATTCTATTAAATTGTATAAAAATAAAAAAACTGGAATTCTATCTCTCAAAAGTGTTTTAAATTATGGAAATGAATGACTTTAAATCACTATTTTCTTCAAAATGATTGAATATTGAAGACGTTGTAAGATATTAATATCCACCGCTTAATGTGTTTCTCAGACATTTCAAAGATAATGACGCATATTCATGGGTCGCACGAAGGCTGTCTGGTTTTTCCCGACTTGTGTGCTGCCACGAATATTGCGTATTTCCTGATTTTTGGGAAACAATCAAGTTAAAAAAATTTCTTTGAGAATTTTTTTAAAGATTTCATTTTTAATGTTGTTGTATCCCAGGCTCCTATCTAAATGAATTTTTTTAGTATTTTCAAAAAATAAGTTCTTCATGAAGTAGCTTCTAATATACTACCCACTTCAAATACCGCCCATTTCAGTTCATTACTATTTGCCAAAAAGAACTCTGTAATTCTTCTATAACAATACAAATCTAAATAATTATTTTTTAGATAATACGCGAAACAAATAAAGTTAACGCCTCCAATTTTTTAAGCCAATAGTCAAGTTTGATTAAATACTAAGGAACACTTTTAGGTAAACATGTAAAATTACCGAGTATTTTTTTCGGGAATTTCGGGAAATGTTTGGAATTTTGAGAGAATACAATAAACCACTCATATTTCACTTAATACTTAAATAATGAATTGTCATGTGTTTTTTTAATAAAACTACAATAGCAATGAAATTGTTTCAAAGAGTTCTTAAGTACTTTACTGCAATAAAAATATTTTTTTTAAAAAAAATCATTTCAAATTCACAGTATTCTTTATTCATATTCTTTCACAGAATCCTTCACAGTATATTTTGAAAAATAATGCTTATCGTATAACAAAGCTAGCATTTTCTGTGTTTTTATCTATAATTTTGTTTTGTTTCTTAAATTTTTTTTCATATTTGCTATATCGAAAGCACTTTAGAAATTGTGTTCAGTTTTATATGCATTGTTTTCAATTTGTTCCTTGAAGTGAACAACTGAGTTTATAATAAAAATATAAGAAATTAAAAAAAATTATTTTCATTTTTAAGCAATTTCTGAAAATAACAGAAATAAGATAATTTACTCGAAGGAATCATAATTGGAAAATAAATATTTATAGAAAATAATAGAAATGTTTGTCTATCAGAGACATTCAGCATCCTGGGATCAATTCTGATTTTTAAGACTCATTTTATCATCCCCTTACTAGAGTAAGCGAATGTCATTTGTATGTAATTTTGACTGTAGTAATTATTTCAAATATTATTCATTTGATATTTCTTTTCTTTATTTATAAATGGAATTTACATAGAATTCATACTGAAATACAAATTTTAATCAATAAAGTGATATTTGCTCATATTAATAATTTAGATTAAGTCCAATTTTTTTTAACATTTGCAATGCATAAATTCATCCAGAGGATAATTTTAGTTTATATTTCAATTTTTACTTTATATAATCAAATTTAGTTTATATAATCAAATTATGAATTAGTACAGACCTGAATCTTACATGAAAGGTAATTCATTTTAAGAAAAATAATAATTTACAGGTCAAATGTAGAAAAACAATAATTGTTAATAATTGTGTGTTTATGTGTATGTCAGGTTATCGCGCTTACCTTGCGAAAGCACATATTTTAAAAAATTAAAAATTTGAAATAAATTATATGACACACAATTGTAAAAATCCCACGATTGTTTTAAGCCATATCATATCACCATTACTGCACCATTGTTTTAAACTATACCATAACCATATCACACGATTGTTTTAAACCGTAAAAAATTTCGTAAAACTGTTTCTGTAAGCTTAGTAGATAAATTGGGTGCTTGGTGTTTCCTCATCTTCCTCGCTTTCCAGTGTGGGCAACCTGTAATATCAGGTAACATCAGCTGCTGAGGCCATAGTTAGAACACATCAAAGCATGTATAAATGAATTCAGACAACACGTGATCCGCATCTATTTACCTATTGAAAAGATACAACTTATTCATTTTTAATTTAACATACTATTAAGGTGTATATAACAAAATAATTTATAATAATAATTAACTTCAACTGTTGTATGTATATTTTTCAGGAAGAAATATTGATTGTTGTTTGCTGTATGTGCATTAATAATTTGACTGTCAGAATTTAACGTTAAGTTTTAATTGCTTTTATTTCTCTTGTATTTTTTTATGGTTTTACACTTTTTAACAGTTTTAATAGAAGAAATATAAAGCAATTCAAATTCTTATTCACATAGTTTTACTAAATTATTGAAATTAATTTAAAATTGGATTTATAAATTATTTTTTATATTATATTACATGTAATCTAAATGAATTTTCATTTCCTTGATAATTTCTTTTGCTAAATATTTAGGATGGTTATACAGTAAAAGGTATGACGAACCTAAATTTAAATGTTAATTCCTGATTAATTTTCAGTTCAACTTGAATGTCTTTGCTCTCATGAAGAAAGAAATTACTAACAAAATTAACTCCAACAAAATAGGGTTAAATTGATAATTTTGAAGTGTTAAAAATAATAACGAAGAACTCAAATATTGATGATTTACTTTCAGGAATTAACATGGTTTCACGGATTAAGTGTTTTCCAACAAATAATACACAACAAATTTGGTAAAAGGAGGAATAAGGATCGAAGAATATCTTTGTTTCATTACAACAGCATCGAGCAGGTTCTCATCATTCTTTAGTGAGAAATGAGAGATTTTCGTCAACGGCAGATATTGGAGAGAGTCCCATAATCGCTTAAGCGCATGGGCTTGTGCAATCTGTGCATCTGTAGCAATGCTGCAAAAAATGCAATTATTATAATGCTGGAAAGAATGGAAAAATTTCCCTTATTGCTTTTGACTTCTATTCTCTTAGAAGAGGTTAATAAGAAATCTTACAGAATATTTATGAAAGTTAAAAATAATGTTTCTTTATTTTTCAAGTGCAATAATACATGTTTTAGTTCCGCCTTTGTGTTCTGAGACAGGAGGCAGGCAGCCTACAGACGGAAACTGCTAATCAGCTTCTGAGCTCCCTCCCATCGCCTTTGCCTTCAGGAAAGATATTTCACTGATATTCGGTAGCACAAGGAAGGAAACCTGGAAAAATCCTTACTATCTACTCTATATGGCACAGAGGAAGCAAAAACACAGTGTTTATTTTCTATTATTCAGCTGTTGCTGTCATCGAACCCAGGATCTTTAACTCTAAATAATCAAAACCTACGACTGAACCACGAGAAGACTTTTCTTTTTATTATTCGAATTCATCTTTGTAATAAATTATTGCAATTATTCTTAGCCACCTAAACGGAAATGTAACATATTATTATCCTAATAAATCTACCAGCTAAAATGTTAGAGCAAAAGTAATTATAAAATTTGATTATTCTATAATCCAGAGTATTTAATGGAAAAACCAGCTTGAGCGGAAAACTTGAAAGAAATACTTGAATAGTCTTTAATTGGAAATATTTACAAAAAGGAACAGTAATCTCGTTATTCTAGATAGAGGCACCTTTCTATACAGATAGCTATACTGAAATCTGGAAATATTTCCTTAACCAACCAGTTAAAAGTTCAATAAAATTTATTAGGAAAAGTCAAAACAAACAAGTGATCTCAAAGGTTAAACGTTAATGAAATTAGAAGAGTCGCAACAGAACGTCAACATTCCTTTAAAAACTTGTTTTAGTGTACATTCTGATTAAAAATTAGCTAACTTTTTTTATTTAACTCATTATGCTGAACTCTACTGGAAAACATAGTACATAGCCGACTAATCGACCGCATAATTATACAAGTGAATCAAATAACTGCTACAGAGAAACTCCCTGAGGAAATGGTGTTATTTTTTTCGTTTGAACGCATGAAAAGAAAGCAGAAACCGGACATCGAGCGAACATTTTTTGGAATAAAAATAGGAGGGAATTGATAAGCTAATATTCATAGAATTATTTTTACCGAATTTTCAGATAATTGTCATTTAAATTGTAAATACATTTAAGATTTCTTCCACAATTAAGTTATACAATTTGTTGAAAATTAAATTATGCTCTGAAAAATGCTTTATAGAAGCATATAATTTGATATAAAACAGATATATTTGCACGAAAAATCTACCGTTAAATAGTTGGGGATTTGTTTTCTGAAACATTATAATTTTTGCTAAAATTCATGTGAAGAACTTGAGCTAAAAATGTATTACATATATTTTTAGCAAACTGTGCAAAAAGCAAAATATATCTTTTAGCTGTAAGGCAACGGAATTTATTTTTTAAAAAAAATTACTAAAATTACTATCAGAAACTTTTTAACTTCATTATTTTCGAAAAATAAGTTGATGATTAAATGATACATATTTCATGTATATTTTCAATAAAAAAACACAAGGGTAGTTTATAAAATAAAATTTTTCTCTTAACTGGTTGTTTTCCAACCAATTTCATCACTCAGTGAGAATATTTTAGCTTTGAAATGAAATATTATTTAATTTTATATTTGATTTACCAAATTAAAAGAACATTACTATTATAGAAATGAAGATGGTTAATTTTAATTTCTTAATGTATCTACAAATCATAAGTACATCGTTGCTGTATTGTCATAAAATAAAATATAACGCAGAAAAGAATACTAGACAAAATTAATCCTTTAACTCAATTGAAAAATAAAATTCAATTATAAAAATAATGATGTCAATGAAATTTTTATTTAAATAATATTCTTAAAGCCAATTAAGGGTTTTATGGACTGCGTGCTTAGTTTGGTTGAATTACTTATTTAGTGAAATATTTTCTCATTTTTTTAAGAAAGAATGTATTTTTGGGCTCTTTAATTCGCTGCGAAAGTAAACGGACATCATTCCAGTTAAAATAAAAATTCTCTAGCTGAACAGTCAGGGAGATCTCTGGTTCAGAAGATCAAGCAGAAAATTTCGTTCTTTGAGAAATCTAATTAAGTTTATCATCGAAAGTAATCCTCAAATCGCATTACTTCCCTGGACGATCCTCCAATTGTGATTTCCCAACTCCACAACGGAAGAAATAAAATCTTCATCAAAGGATACTTCATTTCGATGTTTCAGTTCTTGTTGAATTTTTAACCTTAATACAAATCATGATTATATGTACATCGATCTGTAGCAATTTGTTGAGATGTTTAAAAGTTAAATAAAAAATAATTATCAGGATGTATACTAATAAAGTTAAATTCCATTTTGTAACAACTCCACAACGGAAGAAATAAAATCTTCATCAAAGGATACTTCATTTCGATGTTTCAGTTCTTGTTAAATTTTTAACCTTAATACAAATCATGATTATATGTACATCGATCTGTAGCAATTTGTAGAGTTTAAGCTAGCAAGATGTTTGATTTGACTATAATGTTTAAAAGTTAAATAAAAAATAATTATCAGGATGTATACTAATAAAGTTAAATTCCATTTTGTAACAACTCCACAACGGAAGAAATAAAATCTTCATCAAAGGATACTTCATTTCGATGTTTCAGTTCTTGTTAAATTTTTAACCTTAATACAAATCATGATTATATGTACATCGATCTGTAGCAATTTGTAGAGTTTAAGCTAGCAAGATGTTTGATTTGACTATAATGTTTAAAAGTTAAATAAAAAATAATTATCAGGATGTATACTAATAAAGTTAAATTCCATTTTGTAACAACTCCACAACGGAAGAAATAAAATCTTCATCAAAGGATACTTCATTTCGATGTTTCAGTTCTTGTTAAATTTTTAACCTTAATACAAATCATGATTATATGTACATCGATCTGTAGCAATTTGTAGAGTTTAAGCTAGCAAGATGTTTGATTTGACTATAATGTTTAAAAGTTAAATAAAAAATAATTATCAGGATGTATACTAATAAAGTTAAATTCCATTTTGTAACAACTCCACAACGGAAGAAATAAAATCTTCATCAAAGGATACTTCATTTCGATGTTTCAGTTCTTGTTAAATTTTTAACCTTAATACAAATCATGATTATATGTACATCGATCTGTAGCAATTTGTAGAGTTTAAGCTAGCAAGATGTTTGATTTGACTATAATGTTTAAAAGTTAAATAAAAAATAATTATCAGGATGTATACTAATAAAGTTAAATTCCATTTTGTAACAACTCCACAACGGAAGAAATAAAATCTTCATCAAAGGATACTTCATTTCGATGTTTCAGTTCTTGTTAAATTTTTAACCTTAATACAAATCATGATTATATGTACATCGATCTGTAGCAATTTGTAGAGTTTAAGCTAGCAAGATGTTTGATTTGACTATAATGTTTAAAAGTTAAATAAAAAATAATTATCAGGATGTATACTAATAAAGTTAAATTCCATTTTGTAACAACTCCACAACGGAAGAAATAAAATCTTCATCAAAGGATACTTCATTTCGATGTTTCAGTTCTTGTTAAATTTTTAACCTTAATACAAATCATGATTATATGTACATCGATCTGTAGCAATTTGTAGAGTTTAAGCTAGCAAGATGTTTGATTTGACTATAATGTTTAAAAGTTAAATAAAAAATAATTATCAGGATGTATACTAATAAAGTTAAATTCCATTTTGTAACAACTCCACAACGGAAGAAATAAAATCTTCATCAAAGGATACTTCATTTCGATGTTTCAGTTCTTGTTAAATTTTTAACCTTAATACAAATCATGATTATATGTACATCGATCTGTAGCAATTTGTAGAGTTTAAGCTAGCAAGATGTTTGATTTGACTATAATGTTTAAAAGTTAAATAAAAAATAATTATCAGGATGTATACTAATAAAGTTAAATTCCATTTTGTAACAACTCCACAACGGAAGAAATAAAATCTTCATCAAAGGATACTTCATTTCGATGTTTCAGTTCTTGTTAAATTTTTAACCTTAATACAAATCATGATTATATGTACATCGATCTGTAGCAATTTGTAGAGTTTAAGCTAGCAAGATGTTTGATTTGACTATAATGTTTAAAAGTTAAATAAAAAATAATTATCAGGATGTATACTAATAAAGTTAAATTCCATTTTGTAACAACTCCACAACGGAAGAAATAAAATCTTCATCAAAGGATACTTCATTTCGATGTTTCAGTTCTTGTTAAATTTTTAACCTTAATACAAATCATGATTATATGTACATCGATCTGTAGCAATTTGTAGAGTTTAAGCTAGCAAGATGTTTGATTTGACTATAATGTTTAAAAGTTAAATAAAAAATAATTATCAGGATGTATACTAATAAAGTTAAATTCCATTTTGTAACAACTCCACAACGGAAGAAATAAAATCTTCATCAAAGGATACTTCATTTCGATGTTTCAGTTCTTGTTAAATTTTTAACCTTAATACAAATCATGATTATATGTACATCGATCTGTAGCAATTTGTAGAGTTTAAGCTAGCAAGATGTTTGATTTGACTATAATGTTTAAAAGTTAAATAAAAAATAATTATCAGGATGTATACTAATAAAGTTAAATTCCATTTTGTAACAACTCCACAACGGAAGAAATAAAATCTTCATCAAAGGATACTTCATTTCGATGTTTCAGTTCTTGTTAAATTTTTAACCTTAATACAAATCATGATTATATGTACATCGATCTGTAGCAATTTGTAGAGTTTAAGCTAGCAAGATGTTTGATTTGACTATAATGTTTAAAAGTTAAATAAAAAATAATTATCAGGATGTATACTAATAAAGTTAAATTCCATTTTGTAACAACTCCACAACGGAAGAAATAAAATCTTCATCAAAGGATACTTCATTTCGATGTTTCAGTTCTTGTTAAATTTTTAACCTTAATACAAATCATGATTATATGTACATCGATCTGTAGCAATTTGTAGAGTTTAAGCTAGCAAGATGTTTGATTTGACTATAATGTTTAAAAGTTAAATAAAAAATAATTATCAGGATGTATACTAATAAAGTTAAATTCCATTTTGTAACAACTCCACAACGGAAGAAATAAAATCTTCATCAAAGGATACTTCATTTCGATGTTTCAGTTCTTGTTAAATTTTTAACCTTAATACAAATCATGATTATATGTACATCGATCTGTAGCAATTTGTAGAGTTTAAGCTAGCAAGATGTTTGATTTGACTATAATGTTTAAAAGTTAAATAAAAAATAATTATCAGGATGTATACTAATAAAGTTAAATTCCATTTTGTAACAACTCCACAACGGAAGAAATAAAATCTTCATCAAAGGATACTTCATTTCGATGTTTCAGTTCTTGTTAAATTTTTAACCTTAATACAAATCATGATTATATGTACATCGATCTGTAGCAATTTGTAGAGTTTAAGCTAGCAAGATGTTTGATTTGACTATAATGTTTAAAAGTTAAATAAAAAATAATTATCAGGATGTATACTAATAAAGTTAAATTCCATTTTGTAACAACTCCACAACGGAAGAAATAAAATCTTCATCAAAGGATACTTCATTTCGATGTTTCAGTTCTTGTTAAATTTTTAACCTTAATACAAATCATGATTATATGTACATCGATCTGTAGCAATTTGTAGAGTTTAAGCTAGCAAGATGTTTGATTTGACTATAATGTTTAAAAGTTAAATAAAAAATAATTATCAGGATGTATACTAATAAAGTTAAATTCCATTTTGTAACAACTCCACAACGGAAGAAATAAAATCTTCATCAAAGGATACTTCATTTCGATGTTTCAGTTCTTGTTAAATTTTTAACCTTAATACAAATCATGATTATATGTACATCGATCTGTAGCAATTTGTAGAGTTTAAGCTAGCAAGATGTTTGATTTGACTATAATGTTTAAAAGTTAAATAAAAAATAATTATCAGGATGTATACTAATAAAGTTAAATTCCATTTTGTAACAACTCCACAACGGAAGAAATAAAATCTTCATCAAAGGATACTTCATTTCGATGTTTCAGTTCTTGTTAAATTTTTAACCTTAATACAAATCATGATTATATGTACATCGATCTGTAGCAATTTGTAGAGTTTAAGCTAGCAAGATGTTTGATTTGACTATAATGTTTAAAAGTTAAATAAAAAATAATTATCAGGATGTATACTAATAAAGTTAAATTCCATTTTGTAACAACTCCACAACGGAAGAAATAAAATCTTCATCAAAGGATACTTCATTTCGATGTTTCAGTTCTTGTTAAATTTTTAACCTTAATACAAATCATGATTATATGTACATCGATCTGTAGCAATTTGTAGAGTTTAAGCTAGCAAGATGTTTGATTTGACTATAATGTTTAAAAGTTAAATAAAAAATAATTATCAGGATGTATACTAATAAAGTTAAATTCCATTTTGTAACAACTCCACAACGGAAGAAATAAAATCTTCATCAAAGGATACTTCATTTCGATGTTTCAGTTCTTGTTAAATTTTTAACCTTAATACAAATCATGATTATATGTACATCGATCTGTAGCAATTTGTAGAGTTTAAGCTAGCAAGATGTTTGATTTGACTATAATGTTTAAAAGTTAAATAAAAAATAATTATCAGGATGTATACTAATAAAGTTAAATTCCATTTTGTAACAACTCCACAACGGAAGAAATAAAATCTTCATCAAAGGATACTTCATTTCGATGTTTCAGTTCTTGTTAAATTTTTAACCTTAATACAAATCATGATTATATGTACATCGATCTGTAGCAATTTGTAGAGTTTAAGCTAGCAAGATGTTTGATTTGACTATAATGTTTAAAAGTTAAATAAAAAATAATTATCAGGATGTATACTAATAAAGTTAAATTCCATTTTGTAACAACTCCACAACGGAAGAAATAAAATCTTCATCAAAGGATACTTCATTTCGATGTTTCAGTTCTTGTTAAATTTTTAACCTTAATACAAATCATGATTATATGTACATCGATCTGTAGCAATTTGTAGAGTTTAAGCTAGCAAGATGTTTGATTTGACTATAATGTTTAAAAGTTAAATAAAAAATAATTATCAGGATGTATACTAATAAAGTTAAATTCCATTTTGTAACAACTCCACAACGGAAGAAATAAAATCTTCATCAAAGGATACTTCATTTCGATGTTTCAGTTCTTGTTAAATTTTTAACCTTAATACAAATCATGATTATATGTACATCGATCTGTAGCAATTTGTAGAGTTTAAGCTAGCAAGATGTTTGATTTGACTATAATGTTTAAAAGTTAAATAAAAAATAATTATCAGGATGTATACTAATAAAGTTAAATTCCATTTTGTAACAACTCCACAACGGAAGAAATAAAATCTTCATCAAAGGATACTTCATTTCGATGTTTCAGTTCTTGTTAAATTTTTAACCTTAATACAAATCATGATTATATGTACATCGATCTGTAGCAATTTGTAGAGTTTAAGCTAGCAAGATGTTTGATTTGACTATAATGTTTAAAAGTTAAATAAAAAATAATTATCAGGATGTATACTAATAAAGTTAAATTCCATTTTGTAACAACTCCACAACGGAAGAAATAAAATCTTCATCAAAGGATACTTCATTTCGATGTTTCAGTTCTTGTTAAATTTTTAACCTTAATACAAATCATGATTATATGTACATCGATCTGTAGCAATTTGTAGAGTTTAAGCTAGCAAGATGTTTGATTTGACTATAATGTTTAAAAGTTAAATAAAAAATAATTATCAGGATGTATACTAATAAAGTTAAATTCCATTTTGTAACAACTCCACAACGGAAGAAATAAAATCTTCATCAAAGGATACTTCATTTCGATGTTTCAGTTCTTGTTAAATTTTTAACCTTAATACAAATCATGATTATATGTACATCGATCTGTAGCAATTTGTAGAGTTTAAGCTAGCAAGATGTTTGATTTGACTATAATGTTTAAAAGTTAAATAAAAAATAATTATCAGGATGTATACTAATAAAGTTAAATTCCATTTTGTAACAACTCCACAACGGAAGAAATAAAATCTTCATCAAAGGATACTTCATTTCGATGTTTCAGTTCTTGTTAAATTTTTAACCTTAATACAAATCATGATTATATGTACATCGATCTGTAGCAATTTGTAGAGTTTAAGCTAGCAAGATGTTTGATTTGACTATAATGTTTAAAAGTTAAATAAAAAATAATTATCAGGATGTATACTAATAAAGTTAAATTCCATTTTGTAACAACTCCACAACGGAAGAAATAAAATCTTCATCAAAGGATACTTCATTTCGATGTTTCAGTTCTTGTTAAATTTTTAACCTTAATACAAATCATGATTATATGTACATCGATCTGTAGCAATTTGTAGAGTTTAAGCTAGCAAGATGTTTGATTTGACTATAATGTTTAAAAGTTAAATAAAAAATAATTATCAGGATGTATACTAATAAAGTTAAATTCCATTTTGTAACAACTCCACAACGGAAGAAATAAAATCTTCATCAAAGGATACTTCATTTCGATGTTTCAGTTCTTGTTAAATTTTTAACCTTAATACAAATCATGATTATATGTACATCGATCTGTAGCAATTTGTAGAGTTTAAGCTAGCAAGATGTTTGATTTGACTATAATGTTTAAAAGTTAAATAAAAAATAATTATCAGGATGTATACTAATAAAGTTAAATTCCATTTTGTAACAACTCCACAACGGAAGAAATAAAATCTTCATCAAAGGATACTTCATTTCGATGTTTCAGTTCTTGTTAAATTTTTAACCTTAATACAAATCATGATTATATGTACATCGATCTGTAGCAATTTGTAGAGTTTAAGCTAGCAAGATGTTTGATTTGACTATAATGTTTAAAAGTTAAATAAAAAATAATTATCAGGATGTATACTAATAAAGTTAAATTCCATTTTGTAACAACTCCACAACGGAAGAAATAAAATCTTCATCAAAGGATACTTCATTTCGATGTTTCAGTTCTTGTTAAATTTTTAACCTTAATACAAATCATGATTATATGTACATCGATCTGTAGCAATTTGTAGAGTTTAAGCTAGCAAGATGTTTGATTTGACTATAATGTTTAAAAGTTAAATAAAAAATAATTATCAGGATGTATACTAATAAAGTTAAATTCCATTTTGTAACAACTCCACAACGGAAGAAATAAAATCTTCATCAAAGGATACTTCATTTCGATGTTTCAGTTCTTGTTAAATTTTTAACCTTAATACAAATCATGATTATATGTACATCGATCTGTAGCAATTTGTAGAGTTTAAGCTAGCAAGATGTTTGATTTGACTATAATGTTTAAAAGTTAAATAAAAAATAATTATCAGGATGTATACTAATAAAGTTAAATTCCATTTTGTAACAACTCCACAACGGAAGAAATAAAATCTTCATCAAAGGATACTTCATTTCGATGTTTCAGTTCTTGTTAAATTTTTAACCTTAATACAAATCATGATTATATGTACATCGATCTGTAGCAATTTGTAGAGTTTAAGCTAGCAAGATGTTTGATTTGACTATAATGTTTAAAAGTTAAATAAAAAATAATTATCAGGATGTATACTAATAAAGTTAAATTCCATTTTGTAACAACTCCACAACGGAAGAAATAAAATCTTCATCAAAGGATACTTCATTTCGATGTTTCAGTTCTTGTTAAATTTTTAACCTTAATACAAATCATGATTATATGTACATCGATCTGTAGCAATTTGTAGAGTTTAAGCTAGCAAGATGTTTGATTTGACTATAATGTTTAAAAGTTAAATAAAAAATAATTATCAGGATGTATACTAATAAAGTTAAATTCCATTTTGTAACAACTCCACAACGGAAGAAATAAAATCTTCATCAAAGGATACTTCATTTCGATGTTTCAGTTCTTGTTAAATTTTTAACCTTAATACAAATCATGATTATATGTACATCGATCTGTAGCAATTTGTAGAGTTTAAGCTAGCAAGATGTTTGATTTGACTATAATGTTTAAAAGTTAAATAAAAAATAATTATCAGGATGTATACTAATAAAGTTAAATTCCATTTTGTAACAACTCCACAACGGAAGAAATAAAATCTTCATCAAAGGATACTTCATTTCGATGTTTCAGTTCTTGTTAAATTTTTAACCTTAATACAAATCATGATTATATGTACATCGATCTGTAGCAATTTGTAGAGTTTAAGCTAGCAAGATGTTTGATTTGACTATAATGTTTAAAAGTTAAATAAAAAATAATTATCAGGATGTATACTAATAAAGTTAAATTCCATTTTGTAACAACTCCACAACGGAAGAAATAAAATCTTCATCAAAGGATACTTCATTTCGATGTTTCAGTTCTTGTTAAATTTTTAACCTTAATACAAATCATGATTATATGTACATCGATCTGTAGCAATTTGTAGAGTTTAAGCTAGCAAGATGTTTGATTTGACTATAATGTTTAAAAGTTAAATAAAAAATAATTATCAGGATGTATACTAATAAAGTTAAATTCCATTTTGTAACAACTCCACAACGGAAGAAATAAAATCTTCATCAAAGGATACTTCATTTCGATGTTTCAGTTCTTGTTAAATTTTTAACCTTAATACAAATCATGATTATATGTACATCGATCTGTAGCAATTTGTAGAGTTTAAGCTAGCAAGATGTTTGATTTGACTATAATGTTTAAAAGTTAAATAAAAAATAATTATCAGGATGTATACTAATAAAGTTAAATTCCATTTTGTAACAACTCCACAACGGAAGAAATAAAATCTTCATCAAAGGATACTTCATTTCGATGTTTCAGTTCTTGTTAAATTTTTAACCTTAATACAAATCATGATTATATGTACATCGATCTGTAGCAATTTGTAGAGTTTAAGCTAGCAAGATGTTTGATTTGACTATAATGTTTAAAAGTTAAATAAAAAATAATTATCAGGATGTATACTAATAAAGTTAAATTCCATTTTGTAACAACTCCACAACGGAAGAAATAAAATCTTCATCAAAGGATACTTCATTTCGATGTTTCAGTTCTTGTTAAATTTTTAACCTTAATACAAATCATGATTATATGTACATCGATCTGTAGCAATTTGTAGAGTTTAAGCTAGCAAGATGTTTGATTTGACTATAATGTTTAAAAGTTAAATAAAAAATAATTATCAGGATGTATACTAATAAAGTTAAATTCCATTTTGTAACAACTCCACAACGGAAGAAATAAAATCTTCATCAAAGGATACTTCATTTCGATGTTTCAGTTCTTGTTAAATTTTTAACCTTAATACAAATCATGATTATATGTACATCGATCTGTAGCAATTTGTAGAGTTTAAGCTAGCAAGATGTTTGATTTGACTATAATGTTTAAAAGTTAAATAAAAAATAATTATCAGGATGTATACTAATAAAGTTAAATTCCATTTTGTAACAACTCCACAACGGAAGAAATAAAATCTTCATCAAAGGATACTTCATTTCGATGTTTCAGTTCTTGTTAAATTTTTAACCTTAATACAAATCATGATTATATGTACATCGATCTGTAGCAATTTGTAGAGTTTAAGCTAGCAAGATGTTTGATTTGACTATAACGTTTAAAAGTTAAATAAAAAATAATTATCAGGATGTATACTAATAAAGATAAATTCCATTTTGTAACAACTCCACAACGGAAGAAATAAAATCTTCATCAAAGGATACTTCATTTCGATGTTTCAGTTCTTGTTGAATTTTTAACCTTAATACAAATCATGATTATATGTACATCGATCTGTAGCAATTTGTTGAGATGTTTAAAAGTTAAATAAAAAATAATTATCAGGATGTATACTAATAAAGTTAAATTTCATTTTGTAACAAAATGTATGGCATTTGACAGTAAATTTACTTGAAAATATCAACAATAACGCGTTATATTAATCATTCTTACGTGAAATTAGCAATTATTAAATAAATTTTTTAGGCTTTGACTTTATTTTGAATAACAAATAATGTTGTTATGAAATCATTCCTTACAAAATTTTATAATAAAGGTTGTCATAAAGCAATATTTTACTTCATAGCTATATGTAAGCTAGATTATCGTACTGTTTCCGGATGCTCGTGTTTCGTCCGACCGAATGCACTAAATCTAGTCAAGTTTTAGACATTTGAACCAAGATCAAGTTACGACATCAACATCTGTGTCTGCACCCTCCACTTTATGCCATTTTCAAAAAAGGATACTTTCAGAAATTTTAACAGCATAGGCTCTGTTTGCATGGAGAAAACACAAATTAGTACATTCATTTACTTTCGATTAATGGATAGTTTAACTGCTGAAACAGATTTCATTTTGTGTGAAGACGTATTTATAGATATTAAATCACATTTTCTTGTTACAAGAACCAGAAAAAAACTGTTACAGAAACAACCAAAATAAAAGAAAAAAAAACTAAGCTTTAACTTAAGAATATTGATATTCAGAAAGCATGAAATATTAAGTATTGAACACGCTCTCTTCCAGTTACAAGAACCAATATGAAGATATTCTTCTTCTTCTTCTTCTTAGAATTGGGTTTGTATGTCATTGGGCACCTCTGCTTTTATCAGCATTTTGTACCATTAACTCCAAAATCAATGTTTCCTAGTTCCAGTTGTTCGGGTCACCCACTTTATTAATAAAGTCCGATAACCCTTTAATGGAGTCTAGGTGTAACTCTCTAGTATGGATGATGCCTAAAGAGGTTAATCTAGGGAGGGCAAGAGCCTCACATTCATAAATGATATGCTCAGCCGTTTCCTCTTGCGTATGACATTTCCAGCAGATAGGGTCTTGCTGAAACAGTCCCATCTGGTCAGAGAGTCAGTCATACTAAGGATAGCTTCCTGACTTTCACCAGAAGTATATGGTTTGGAGGTCATTTCTACCTCAAATGAAGGATTCATTACTGCCCCTTTACAAGACTGCCTCTGAGTTCCCTTGTCTTTTTCAGCAAGGTCTACTTCAGAGGCATCACTTGCAGATGCAGAAAGGTTTGTTATTTCTTGTGTCTTTTCAGCCACAAGATAACAATTTATAAGCTCAGGTAATATAAGTCCACCCAGCATTGCCTGAGATACTGGGCAAGGCAATTTACTCTAGAAGTTTGCCAGGCAACTAGAGGCTCCGTTAAGACACCAATACCACGGTGCCAATTAGCCCTAGGCACGAATCGCATAACACCAGGGTTTACGGGAGCTGGTTCGCGGCCTCTGATTCAATATTCAAGGCTATCCTGTCATTCCTACAGGACGTTCGGTGATCCACCACCTACCGACGCGCCTGGTAGCTGCTCAAGCCCCAGGAATATGAAGATATTCTCATTTTATTTGACTTTTGGATCAATGATCAAATGCTCCATATATCAATTTGGGAAAAGGTAAAATTGATGATGGATTTCGATCAACTTCAAACATCCCTAACGGAGTTGAGTTGCGCGAGCTTCTGGAAGGAAGATTGAAGTGCTGATCATTATCAATATCCATGCATCGGTTTACATTTTTACACCTTATCATATTCAATTAGTTCATTTTCAACTCTCTGATAATTTCTAGGCGGTAACCAACCAAACAAATTGTAGAACAAAATTATTAAACATTCAACAATTAAATCGCCGTATGAATAGGTGAGTTAAAAAAGATTTTTTTAAATTATAAATTTATTGTTTATATTCTGTTTTTTTTTTCAGAGGGCGTTACAGCAGAATGAAAATCTTCACGAAGTGGAGGAATTTGTTTTAGAGTACAAACTCGGAAGGTGGACTAATTAAATAAAACTTGTCTATTAAAAAAATGTTTAAAAACTATTGCAAATTTATTTTTAAATGTAAATAAAAAAATTCTGTAGATACTTTCTTATTTTGAATATCATCATAAATGAAAAAAATGCTACCTCCATTAGTATTTGAACCTTTAATTTTCTGCATCCTAATTCCAAAGCTATAAATAATATATAAATTAATATTCAAAACAAATTTCATTTATATGAATTAACCCAACAAACGCTTTAAGTAAGTAATAAAAAATGTTAATCTTATATGTTAATTATGTTTATCATTTTTCTTAACTAATTATTTTATGGAATTAATGGATTTGGCAAATGTTGCAGCAATTTAATATACAAAGAAAATACATATGTGTGTGTGCTTAAAAATAACTCTATAAAATTATCATCAGACAGTTTGAATTTTTTTATACCTTCAAGTTAAAATTTTATAAATAAATTAATATTTGTTTACACAATAATTTTTTTAAAAATTAATTCATAATAAAAAGAATATTTTAAAAATCGGTATAGAATATAAAAAATTATTTAAATAAAAATAAACTGCCAAATTTCGATAACATTGACAGCTTGCTAAAAAAAGGAAAAAAAAATAAGAAAAAGAAGTAATTCCCATTTTGAAATCTTTCTATGTAATGAAGAACTAAAACTACACTTAATGTCATTTCACAAAAGCATAAGAAGAACCTTACGTTTTTAAAATAACCAAATTTAATAAAATATTCATTTGATGGATTTTAAATACTTCTATATTAATTTCAACAATATATAAATAATTAAAAATGAATTTCATTTTTATCTGCAGAAATAAACTATAACCAGCCCTACGACGGTAAAAGTGACTATCTGCGGCCAAATGGCAATATGCCTATGGATAACCGTATATGGGCATATACCGGGAATTACATGGGCCACACTAGGCCGATGCGGCATTGGTGGCCACCCAGCGTTAGGCCAAGAGTGGGCTGTGTTGTCAGCACAGCACCTAAGACGACGAGGCCAAATAGCGGTGGGCCGCTGCTGGCCAAGACGGCTGACAGCAGCGGCCCCATGCATGTCCGGCATTTTTTTGTTTGTTAGGGTAAGAAGACAGAACTGGTTTTTTTAATAGAATTTTAATATAAGTTCATACTTGGCAAAAGAAATCAGGAAATTGGAAGGGGAAATTATTTTTCTAATGCTGCTTATCTTTTTGCACATTTACTCTAGGCTGATAACTGGATCATTGATGATTTCAATTAGAAACCTCATAGGTTTGATTCACACCTGATTATGTATGTATGTAGTTCGGAGATGTTTTACGTTTGCAATAAATAGAGAATCGAGCTAAATGGTAACGCAGGATTCTTTAGTTGCAAAAGAAAGCAATCTCCAGACAACATGAGTTGGAAAACAGTTTTGATGCTCAAAAGCAGAGAAAGGTCAAAAAAAGAGTTAGGTTAAGAGAGAGTTGTACCGTTGATTGTGAGAAACATAAGTTTGTTACACACAGTATCAAATAAATTTCCTGTATTAATAACCGATTTTTGTCTAGAAAAACTGTTGTTCTTCACGAGCCTTTATGGCATTGAAAATTCAGTTTTAATGTATTAAAAAATGATGAATACCAAAAATTTTTATGTAAAAGCAAGGTAAGTGTTATTATATAGTACGACTATATTCTTCTTATGTTAAGAGGATGATATATTAATACAGATGAGAAATAATCGGCATAAGCTAGAATAATTGGTTCTATAATTTGTTTCTATCATTGTATTGTAATAATTCCTGGGGCCTGAGCAGCTACCAGGCGCGTCGGTATGTGGTGGATAACCGAACGTCCTGTAGGAATGACAGGATAGCCTTGAATATAGAATCAGAGGCCGCGAACCAGCTCCCGTAAACCCTGGTGTTATGTGATCCGTGCCTAGGGCTAATTGGCACCGCGGTATTGGTGTCTTAACGGAGCCTCTAGTTGCCTGGCAAACTTCTAGAGTAATTTGCCTTGTCCAGTATCTCAGGCAATGCTGGGTGGACTTATATTACCTGAGCTTATAAATTGTTATCTTGTGGCTGAAAAGACACAAGAAATAACAAACCTTTCTGCATCTGCAGGTGATGCCTCTGGAGTAGACCTTGCTGAAAAAGACAAGGGAACTCAGAGGCAGTCTTGTAAAGGGGCAGTAATGAATCCTTCACTTGAGGTAGAAATGACCTATAAACCATCTTCTGGTGAAAGTCAGGAAGCTATCCCTAGTATGACTGACTCTCTGACGAGATGGGATTGTTTCAGCAAGACCCTATCTGCAGGAAATGTCATATGCAAGAGGAAACGGCAGAGCATATCATTTATGAATGCGAGGCTCTTGCCCTCCCTAGATTAACCTCTTTAGGCATCATCCAAACTAGAGAGTTACACCTAGACTCCATTAAAGGGTTATCGGACTTTATTAATAAAGTGGTTGACCCGAGCAACTGGAACTAGGAAACATTGGGTTTGGAGTTAATGGTACAAAATGCTGATAAAAGCAGAGGTGCCTAATGACATACAAACCCAATTCTAAGAAGAAGAAGAAGAAGATTGTAATAATTAGTTTTCATTTCCGAAATATTTCCCAAAACAACAAACAAATGTTGATTAAGTGAGAGGGTTTTTCCTTAAATACATGTCGATTATTTGCTTAAACAATTATTAAAATTTGATAAGGTTCTTTATGGCTAAAAAATAACAAAGCAATTTCGATAGTAACTTTCTGAGTTTGGCAAAATGGTTTATTTAAAGAAATATCATCAGCATATTATCAACAGAAATTTCCGACTCTTTCCTTTCACAGTTACTTTGGTAAAATCTTGAATATAATAAGCATTTAAGTAGATTATAATTAAAATATATTATAGCCTGATATTTTTTTCGTGCGGAAATTTTAATGCGTAATTAAAATATATTGAATATTTCAGCCCAGTGCAAATAGAGAGTCGTTATGCAATGAGCTCGCACCTAACCTTTCTACTTTTTAAATTATGATTAGCATAATTAGCGTTCGACATTTTCGTTCAGTATAATTAAACTTTCTTTCATTTAAAGTAAATTTTAATTAAACAAATAGGAAAAGATGTATTTTAACAGAATCCGTTGGTTATTAATTCACAGCAATAAACTTTATGAAGAAATATCGGTGAGTTTTAGAATTACCTATACATTTTAGTTATGATAATTAAATTACATCGATATATTTAGAGAAAAATTTAGACAAATATATGCCTAAAATTTTTCTTCAATTTATATGATGTACAGCATCAAAATTTGCTTTGAGACAATTTTTTAATTCATTTAACTAATTTTTTTTACATAGTAGTAAAAATTTTCAAAAATGAAGAATTTTTGCGCTCACCATAAAATGAGGAATATTAACATGAAAAGACACATTGATATGACAAAATGCAAAGTTTTCTTTCTAAATTTCAAATTCTAATAGGGAAATTAAAAGCTTGTTTCTTACGAGAAGCGAGAATAATTTACTTTATTTCTTTTACATGTAGATGCGATGATTTTATTCACTCAAAATTTTATTTAAATGTAACATATACCAATCGAAATTTTTGAGCGAAAATTGACTAAAAATTTATAACAAGCTAAATGCCGAACAAAGTTAAAGCTAGTTGGTGTACAAGATTGGGTGCTAGTTTTCTCGGTTAAAAGAAAGATTACGGTCACAAATCACCAAGGGCAAAAAACAGCTAAATACAGCAAAATTTAATTTTGTTTCATTGAAAAAATATATATTATATTATACTTACTAGATCGATCACCAATGCGATTGTCTAGCAGTTTCAACCAGATGCAAACATTGGCGTTTAAATAACTTTTGTCAATAAGTGTTAATTAGTTTATAAAATGTAAAGATAAAATGTTTGTATTATTTTTAGCAGTTTTTAAAAACGTATACTTTTTTAAACAATACACGATGCATGCATATGGAATAATTACGACAGTAATTTACAATTTTTTGTTTAATCTTACATGTCCATGATAATACATTAGTTTTATTTCTTAGTCTTATTAGATCTATTTTCCATTTACA
Source organism: Latrodectus hesperus (assembly GCA_037975125.1). Taxonomy (NCBI): domain Eukaryota; kingdom Metazoa; phylum Arthropoda; class Arachnida; order Araneae; family Theridiidae; genus Latrodectus; species Latrodectus hesperus. The sequence continues at coordinate 7,515,347 of CM075855.1, forward strand.
TGGACTTATTTCCCATTTACATGGATTTTGGCAGCAAGCAAGTTTTGTTGTTTTATTGCTATTTAAAACTTTTTGATGGATAGCAGTGTTAAAAAATGTCTTGCCAAATGCCCAGACAGTAACATAAGATATCATTAGATCCTGCCATTTGTGACAAGAGGTAGGAAAGATGTCATCTTGTATAGTGGGACATTAAGTGAATCTACCATTGTAACTTAAAAAATAGGTGGACCTTTATAATTTAGAAACTGATCAAAACAGGAAATCCTAGATTTGGCCTGTTATTCCAACCAGTTTCGTTTTAATTGGAAAACGTTGCCTTCAGAACCCGTTTTGTTCAGAATCCGTTGCCTTCAGAACCTTGGCCATAATTACAGCATACATCTGAGAAAACGACAGAACACACTACTTTTTGATTGAAAAAAAGGCTTCTTAGACATCATTGCTGTATTCGTTCATAGAAACTAGTGATTTAAATCAGTTCTTTTCCATCGCACTTAAAGAAAAAATTTTTTTAGATTCTGAATTTCTATCACACAAATTGGATGTTCTGTTTTACCAAAATGGTTTTATTGTCTATCAGTTGTGTAAAAGACCATGAACTCCATCACGCATTTGCTTCAGTATTCTTGTTCTTAAAAATCTACGTACAAAACACCGAAAACAAAAAAAATCTTTTTCATTAAGTCTTAAAACATTAACTTTTTGCTTAAAATGCAAAGATTACATAAGATATTATGACAAGTCAAGGTAGCAGATTAAATTTTTCGAATGCACAAAAGTTTAAAGATATTTAAAATAACGTAAAATTTAAATATTTAAAATTACACGTTGAATTCTTACTATACAGTAAACTGTCAAAAAAAACTCAAAATTAAGAAGGAAAACTTTAATATCGGCGATCGATCGAAAATGCATACGATAGAGCCCAACTGGAACAGCTGAATTACAAATGAATAATTTGGTTATAAAACCACTTTTCTCAACAGGAGACAATTTGAAAACTTTAAATGCGTGATACAGAAACGGCTTCTCTCCCGAAGAAACAGAAAAGAAAAATTGCAAATTCTAGAAATACGGGACGTTTTGGCGGTATTTTGCATTCAAGTGAGCGAGCATCGATGGTAATGAAACGTCATTCCCGCCAATAAACCCCATGAAGTATTTTGATAAAGATTCCTATTTCCTCGTCTGGGGGACGTTTTCCGATACTTCGCTCTAAATCATGGAACACGCCGCAATATTGGAGCTCTCTGTCCGGTTATAATCGCATTTAACTCACATATTGCGGGGGCGGATTAATCATCCGTGCTGCAGCTTTAGTTCCAGTTCAAAAACTCGTAAAAATGATTTAAATCGTTCAATTGTGCCCGGAGGAATAGAGGTTCCCATTAACTGGCAAGAAAATGTTCCATTTATGCGAAACAAATCACTTACAAGTCTCTCTCCTTACATCGGAGGGGTTTAAAGAGAAGGATTTGTTCGCGGAGAGGAATTACAAGTGCAATTTGACTGTGCACAAGCGCCGGCCTACTTTGGCCTTTTTAGAAGGGTTTTTGGAATGGGTAATTGCTCCAGTGCGCTACAGCCAGGCGCACGATTCTTTTCACTGGGCACGATTAAACGCGAGCATTATCCGAATGCAGCACTTTTCGCCAACTTAATCAATAAAAAACTTTAAAAGACAAAGCAGTTTGAATGCATATACGAAACAAAATAAAAGACACGTTACTGAAATAATACGGTTTTCATGTTGCGGATTTCATTTCAGCGATAGGATAGGAGAAGTCTTGAGAGCTGTTACACAACTGAGACTTTAAATGTAAGGCAAAATACTTTTGCTATTTCAGTGATGGATTTCAAGGATTTATTTTTAAAGCCGTAAATTTAAGAGCTAAAATAAAGTGTTAAATTTATATTTCAGTAATGACATTAAATATATGATAATAATATATTAGGTTGGTGCATATAAAATGTCGGATTCTTAAGTGATTGTATAAAACTGCATATCTTTCTTCAAAAGCTGTTTATTCAATCAAAGTATGCTCCATTCGCTTCAATACACTTCTCCCAACGAGATTTTAAAGCGTAGATGCCTGTCTTAAAAATTTTGGTCTTTAGAATTAATAAACTCTGATATCGAGTTTTAGACTGTCTTCATTTTCATAGTGTTTGCCCCTTAAAAACAGCTCTAAATGCTTGAAAAAATGAGAAATCGGTCGGCGAGAGACCCGGTGAATAGGGTGGATGCTGCAATGATGAGCATACGTTTAACCGATCCAGCTTATTTCGCTCTGTCAGTCGTGCGGTACCCACTTGTCCATCTTCTTAACCTTGCCAATCTCAGAAAGGTGTCTCAATATCGTTGTATGGTCAACTTTCATCCTGATAGCAAGTTCCCTCGTGGATACGGCTGGATCCGCTTCCACTAAAGCCTTCAGGTCATCATTCTTCACAGACGTTTTGGGTCTTCCGCGCGGCTCATTTTGCAGTGAAAAATCGCCAGTCCGAAATTTTTCGAACCAACGCTGCACTTTCCGATCGTTAACCGTATTCTCCCCAAACGCTTGGTTTATGTTGCGTGCAGCTTTTGCAGCACTATTACCAAGTTTGTACTCATATAAGAAAATGACGCGAATGTCGGCAGAATTCATATCGGCAATAAACTCAAAAGAAATAAAAAAAGGAAGACCTTCGAGAAAACCTATTTTGCTAAAATGAGTCTCTGGCAATGGACAATACGAGTATGAATGAGGTTATGCCAAATACAAAAGTATAACGAAAACAGGGAGGAAAACGTCCGCATGTAAAGAGAATCCGACATTTCATACGCACCAACCTAATAAAATTCATTTTAATGAATATATAAAAAAATATATTTAAAATAAAAATTTAAATTTTTGATATTTTGAATGGTTTTTATAAAAATTTTATATAAAAGACTTACTAGTGATTTCTATAAAATTTTATATAAAATAGAATAATTAATCTGATTATGGAAATAAATTATAATTCACTTCATTATAACTAACGCCAGATTTGGCATTTGCTACAATTCACCGATGCACTTTATCCTCCTCGAAACCCTCTCTTCTTTCTGCTTTTAATTCTATAAATACCTGAATGAACAAACCTTTTCTCAAGTATTGAACTATGAGTCAAGAAAAGTAAAAGAACTGAGCGAAAAAGAACAGACTTATTTGTATAATTGAAAATCACAAATAACCACTATGTATTGTTATATCAATTATATCACTGAATTGAAAAATTGTGGCATTAAAATTGAAACTTTTTATTTAGTTATATTGAAAGAATATTTATACTATATGCTTATTTCTCTTATTATTATAAATATATTTACAATTTTCATAATATAGGAACAATTTTATTTTAAATTTGAATCTGTCAGGAAGCATGCTTGAGAGTTTTCAGAAATTTTGATTTACGACCTGAGAATGCCGCGCCCTCTGTAAAACATTCTCTGGGAAAATTCATCAGCAGACATTAAGAAGGCGTTTTAAGTTGTTGGGCTGTCATTGCAAAATGTCTAATAGTCAATATATTTGATAAAACATGATAAGATGCTTTTCATTAAAAATGGGTTCATAATAAAATAATTTTTTTCAAAAAAACTTTTTTATGGTCGATGTTTGAAAGTGTAGGTTTGGATCTAAAAATTACTAGTTTCAAGAAGTTATTCTCAAATAAGCATGCTGAAGTTGGTTTGGTTTTGTTTGTCGCTCAACGGTCATTTTTTGCACACGAGGGCTAATTGGACCGGGACTTACGGCTTAAAGTGGATTCCGAACCACTACAAACATCCATGCCCAAGGTGGGATTCGAACCCACGAACTGTTGAACCGAAGGCAAGAGCGCTAACCATTCGGCTGCCAGCTCGGCAAGCATGCTGAAAATTGGAAACTATTCGGATGAACTCATTAAGGTTTATTGTTTATAATTTTTTGTTTGTTTAATGTATGCATGTTAAACTTTTAAAAATATTTAATTTTTAATAGGTTAAAAGAAAAATGTTACCATTACTGGGATTTTTGAAAAAGCTTTCATTACTATGCTTCTGTTAACATAAATTGATGACTAATTACACTTACATAAGAATTAAGATTCATTCATTGTCGTGTGCCAGCTAGGCTGGCAACAAGGGTTGCTCTGCTCCACTATTCCAACTGAACCCTATTTTGGTGTGGAGTCTGACTTCCTCAGTACATACATGCCATAGGGACCCGTTTATTGGGCAGGCAATTATTCACACCTCATTCATACGAGGCAAGGACAAAGACAGGATAGATAGAGAGAGAAAGTACATCCATACTCGAACTGGGATTAAAACCCAGGACCTCCTGTAGTCAGGCACGCAGACCACTAGACAAGTTGGTCGGCAAGAATTTGGATATTTTGGTTCATTATTTCTCAGAAATTGATTTGCAGTAGTATTTTAATCAACGGAGATATTATCTTTATGAAAAAAATTTACGTATTTTGAACATTGCCTGCAAATGATTGATGACGTAATATTTGTTTATATACACTGCATGACATAAGAAATGCAACACCATACACATATAATTTAAGAATAATGTAACGCTTAGAGTTCACAGAAAACTGTGCAAAGGGTGGGAATTAAGTTGCAGTTTGCAAGATATAAAAGGACAAATTTGCAGAGTTGGCTAATATATTATTGCTCTATCAACCAGAATAAACTTCTAGCAAATTATTTTTGTGTCGCAGATCATATTCTTAGTACTAAGATTACGACGATGAAGAAAATCAATGCTCTTTCTATGTTGAATAGAACTTTTATTCACTATTTGACTTCTCATGGTCTTTTTTCATCACGTCCATAATGAAATTTTGAATAAGTCAAGAGCACAGGTGTCTCAGTTTGCAGCATGTAAAATAAAAACCCCGTAGTTTATACAGTGGTGAAATTCAATATTTTCATATAAATCAATGTATTGTATAAAAAGTGACAGTTACAGTTTATAAGGTTCATAGTGTCATCATGATAAATGCAATTTATCCACAATACAGAGCTCCACCTCGCAGAATAGCGTGACATTTTTTACGCCATCACCTCCCACAATAGACGGTGTTGAATGTAAGAACACTCACTGGTGCTTGAGAAATGTTTCCCATCCAATAGCATAATTTGTCTTCCACAGATGCTGAAGACAAATTTTCAGCAGGATAACCCCAGAATCAGTTGGAATCACTGAATGTGCCGCTACGATTAGGGCGTGACAGGACATCATTTTCATATGACCCAATAATGTATTCAGAAATTGTACTGCACAAACATAAAGCTGTTCCTCAAGAGACAAGTGCGTGTGCATTTTGAATCTAGACGCTGAGCTGAATGTATCACTAGCGAGTGTGATTCAACAAATTATTAAGCATATTGTTTAGACACTCTCACTATTTATTGTTAGTCATTCTGTCCTTCGTTTTGCCACATTTCATCGTGTTTTGTGTATCTTCTAGGTGTTGAAGTATCACGTGGTGTAAATGATACTTGAGATATCTCCTTATATCATATAGATATTATAATACGTGCTAAATGTAATTATTGTGACGCAAAGTATATAATAATATCGAAAGATCCAGTAAGGAAAAATAAAAGCAATTTTTTATTTGTAAATTCAAATCAAAACATAAAATATTTATAATACTAAGCAAAATTTCGTCCCTAAACTACACGTAATGATTTACAAGCTATTATCAACATTAAATGAATAAACTGTGTTCTCTTTCAGAGCTTTATTCAGAATATAAATCTATTATTCAGAAATCACGTGCCTAGGGTATTCCCCGAATTTAAATTCAGGATAAATTAATAACAAGGGCACACATTAGCTGTGTAAATTCTCCATCTTTAGTCCCTAAAATTACTGTCACAGAAGAGGAAGAGTATGACACAGTTACATGTACTTGTTATCAGGATTAAATCCTTTCAATAGCTGTTACAATGTTCCTCGCCTTTAATTTGATAAATCTATTAAACATTGGATGAGAGACATCTCTGAATGATACCCCTGAGAGAGAAGTGTGGAGACCGCGTTAGATAATAAGGAAGTAATTTTATTTAATTGGATGAATCGATTAAATTGTGGCTAAATCTTTAAATTTTATTAATAAAAAGTTATCAGTTGTTTTCTTTTTTTGGTTCGTTTAGAATAATTTGTTTTTAAAGCTTAAATGGAATGCAAAATTTGAGTTTAAATAAACTCTATAGAATTTATGATTTCTATTTGAGGTTTTAAAAATACACTGTTAAAAACCTGGTGGATCCTGCTAATCAGTATAAAGAGCATATTCATTCAGTTACATTTTAATCTAGTGCAATCAAAGAGAAAAAAAGAAAGAAAACCAATTTCAAATTTTTTCAGGAGTGTAGAAAATTACTTTTCTTGGGTATGGAATATAAAGTAACCTAAGACTTCACTTCGTCAAAAAATTAAATCACACTGTATACTTTGTAACAGTGATTATAATATCCAAATAGTATAAACCAGTCAAATAGATTTCTGTTAGTTGAGTTTTAAAACTAATAGAGGTTCCGTATGTGCTGCACTATTTGAGAATTCGGGGTTCGTTGACTGGGGATCAATAGAACAACTTCTTAAAATCTTAAGACTTTTATTCCCTGCGATTTCTACAAGATACAAGAAATTCCAATTGTAGAAGTGACAATCACATAGCTCCAATTCAGCAATTGCAACAAGAAACAGCTTCTAAACATAGAAGTCTCTGATACCTCTGGAAGATAACAGCTTCTATGCACTAGAATTTAAGACTGATAATCTTCATTAATAATCCTTCTATACCAGACGGTGTTGTTTATAACTAACTTGGAGGAAAAATTTAAGAATTTCGCCAGGTTTCTGGTCTGGGCTCAACATCCAAGCTTCGGAAAAGGTATTTTCCAGAAATATCTATGTTTCGAAATGTGGTCACAAAGAATCTCGCCAGAAGATCACCAAGTCACCAAATTGCTAAAAATGTCCTTATTAATTTAGAATACGCCTAAATTGAGCAATTTTATTACATATGTCAATAATAATGCTCAACGGTTCATCGTTCCTCGCTGATAACCAAACCACAATTATAAAGAGTTCTCCTGTTTTTTTCAGTCTTGAGATTTTGCTACTTTATGGCATTATTTGAACAATCATGTAAAATTACTTTGCTAAAATATTCAATACTTTGAAATAATGACCTGTTCAAAGATAATTATCATCTGTTATCATTAAAACATTTTTTATTTGATGAGGAACTCAAAAGTAACAATACTGGTAACATATTTTACTATGCATATCAATATAATCATAACTTCAATACAACTATTTCCTGTATGAAGACAAGGTCACATTTCTACAGCTGCACCCTGTCATAGAGAAAAATATGATGAAATGAAATTTATTATGATAAATTAATAATTGAAAGTAAACCATTTTTCTCATTTATTTTCCTCATATATGGGTGAATTCTTGTACTCAACTGGAATAACATTAATCTATATTTCTCTCAGAAACTGTTTACGAATTAGGATTTAAATTTCTTTTTAATATATTTTGTAACTGTTTAACACCAATTATATTTGTTTCATCTTCAGTAATTTATAGAAATTGTATGCCCATTCGAACTATTTTGTGGCAGTTTGAATTACTTTCTGAGAACTATCATGTAAAAAACCCAAGGGTGGTAACACCGATTAGTAGGCACATTCAGAGTTTATGATGCACAATAACAATATTTTTTCATGTTTCCAGCTTTAGAATTTGAAACAAATTAAATAAGACTTTAAATTTACTGGGTATATCATTTAAAGCATTTTCTAAAAATATTTTTCGACAATGATCACCAATTTTTGCTGTATTGTAAAAAAAAAAAAAAAAATTAGTGTTCGAATTTATTTACAATAATGATAAGCTATCGATACGTTTATTACAAAAGAAGCTACAAAAATATAGTCTAATGTAGAATAGATTAATATGACTGTTGAAATACTCCAGGTCTGTTGTCGTATATAGAATGGATAAAAAATTGCAGACATTGCACGCAACAACAATCTATTATCCCAGTTGTTGTTTGTGTGCCAGCTAGGCTGGCAACATGGGGTGCGCTGCTCCATTTTTCCAACTGAACCATATTTTGGTGTGGAGTCCGAATTCCTCAATACACACATGCCATAGGTACCCATTTATAGGGTAAGCAACCATTCACACCTCATTCATACTAGGAAAGGACAAAGATAGAGAGAGAAAGTACATCCATGCCCGAACCGGGATTCGAACCCAGGAGCTCCTTATCCGCAGTCAGGAACACTAACCACTAGACAAGATTGGCGGCTATTATCCCAGTAATATTGCATATTAGTTTTAGTTACATAAATATACTGTACTATATAATTTAGTTGAAATTTAAAAAATAATCAAATGTCAAAAAAATAATTTTGGAATGACAATAGTTAACTTGATTAAATTCAAATGGAAGGGTTAAGTAGTGTTTGAAGCTTTTATAAATCTTAATACATTCAAAATGATTTAATCTAAGTAATATAAAAATTTAGTAAATATAACTTGATGTTAATATCCTTAATATAAAATTAGTAAATTCATTAAAATTTAAAATGAATACATTTATGTTTAATACCGAAAGTTATGGAAATTTTTGTGCAGAAAATCGAAAAGAAAGTCTTGCTTATTTTGAAGCAATATTTTTGTTTTTATTTTGAATTTCTGTGAAAGAGGGGAAAACTTTTTCAAATTATATAAATATTACTTCTTTTCCATTTTAAATTACCTTAACTTTGAACCGTAAAATTCGTACCAACAAAAAGAGATTAAGGAAATCAGTTCCGGCACTTGGGTGTTCTTCAGATTAAATTATTCTAAATAATTAATGAAATTCTTTAAAAGCCAACATATTGAACTGCTATTATTATATACTATTATTATTATTATAATATTCAAATCTTAGATGTGTAGGAGTGACTAAAATTAAACAAAGTATAGAATTATGCTCTCATTTGTTGAATGAAGCTGTGATTTGTTTCTTACCCTATAGAATGCATCCCTTTCATCATCTCATACTCAAGACATGCAAACATCCTTATATAGGTCATCATCGAACAACATGACAATACCAGGTTCCGACCTGTTCGCCAAATAGAAAATCTCTGCAGTTGTCAGAGTTGGTATTTCAGAGTCATCCGCTATGTAGACCAAATTTGGCTCCCAGTTATTAACTAAACTTTTACTGAAATTCACTCATCAAGAAAAATATCTACTTATACAGTGATATCAAATCAGCATAATTTTTTATCACTCAGATAAATACTTATATTAAATTTGGTTAATAATTAATTTTTGGGAAAGAAATCGTTTCATATGCCTGTTCATTACCATTCGTATTTATTATCAATAGGACATAAATACTTTATCAGCCTTTAAAGGATTACACGATATATCTTTTCGGAATCTTATTAACGAGTTTATTTAAATGTTATATCGCCACTGCTGTTTGACCTGGCATAATAAATTGACAATTTTTAAACTGAGATATATCAGGTTCAATAATTCAGCAAAGAAATCAGTTTATGGAAATTAAGATATTTTATCATGGTTAATATAAATAATATATATATTTTATTTCAGCTTTAAAAGAATCCTCATGAACCAAAATAAAAATTACTTCAATCACTCTATTTTATGATATTGATTAGAGCAACTAAGCTCTTACGAAATTGTTCAGTTTACTTTATCATCTTATAATGTTTTTAAATAAAAAAGCAGGACAAAATTTAAAGAAAAATGTTTAGAGATATTATTTAAGAATTTATTATTGTTTAACTTAATACTATTTCTGATTTTCATAAAAAAGGTTTTTGTAAAAGTGATGTTAATCGTGTTCTAGAAGTAAGAAAAAATCTTAAAATGCATTTTTTAACTTGTCATTAGCAACTTAGAACTGATAGTTTTTCTCTTATATTTAATTGGCTTTAATATCATGATATGAGAACTTATTAAATGATGTGATGTTTTGTAAAAAAATTGTTAGTAATAAATCCTATTTACAATATTAGTTTACGATGCTATAAGATCCTAATGATTTCAAGACATTAAATTCTGGAATTTAATATAAGTAAAAACTGCTTTTTTTCTGAATTTCATTACATTACAGATTATTTTATGTTTAAGTATATTTACTTATACATAACCTCTATTATTTCTGTTTCTATAAGACAGTGCATTATAACAAGCATTTTTATTCAAATTTTGATATTGTTCATGAGATAATACTCAAATATTCCACACGAAACCTTTAAAAAGCAAAAAAATATGTGTTAGCAAATATTCCAAAAAAATTATTGTGATTATAAAAGTAAGTAAAAAAATATCCTTTTATGACTTAAATAATATTTATGAATTGTAATAATTTTAACACTTTATAAAAAGCATAACAGGGTTTATTTAAAATTACATGTTTTATTACATAAACGAAAAATAGTGAGGTTCACGTGATGTCTGCCAAAACATTTGTTTTTTGGACATATTGAATCCTTTGTTAAATATATCACTCATAAATGCCTTTGATAATTTTTTTTAAATTCTTTTTATCTTACATATTAATGTAATTTTCAGTCACTAACGAGAAAGAAAAATTATTGGTATTAAATCTAGAATTCAATATGTACTTAAGAATTCCACAGTTCTCCTTATGTTGTTTCTTACAAAATCTATTTAAAAATGTTGTGAATTTTGTTCTCTATAATTTTTTGTTTCTATACACCATTCAGTTTTGTACATTGATTCAATGGAGGCATAAAATAAATAACATTTTTGAGGAGAAAAGAAAAAAAAATCTGGAAGTGTCATTAAATTTCAAAATTACCTCCATAAATCAAGTAATCGGGGAAATTGTTTTTCTCCCAAGATGACTTTTGATAGAGCGTCTCTCGATGATGACTTTCTTTCTTTGCTTGAAATTGCAAGTTATAAAAGTTCTTTTCACTTTTACAAATTATATTGCGTTTGGCCGGGTGCACAATAAATAAATAAAGGAGTTTTGCTTGTCTGTGGGACTCTTTTCTGCCTGCAGTGGACAATGGACGAGTAAGAAGGAAGCAAGGTGTTTGGCTCACCGCGCGAAAGAGATTGTTTCCTCGTCATTTCTGCCTTTTAAAGCGATGGAGAAAACTTTGCTTTTTTGTTTCTATGACAGCTATCTGCTAAAACTTAAAAAATATGAAGCGTTTCAATCTTCATATACAGTTTAAAAGACGTTAATTTATTTTAAAAGGCATAAAATTAATAAATTAATAATTGCATATCAACGAAACATGAATAATTTTAGTTTTCGCACAGATTCATTTTTCTACAAATGACTTTTGAAATATGATGCTAAATATCGAAGCTGTAATAAGCTTTCTCTCTTATAAATCTTGCCAGGGTCCAAAATATTTGGCTTCTCATTCATAAATCATGAGAGGCCAAGCAATTCAGATGACACAAGTTTTAACAATTAAAATCCTCCATCTAGCATTCGGAAAAAAAAATTATCATTTCATAAAATATCATTATTTACGGATTTTTAAGAGTTGTTTAAAATTTACTTTGTTCGAAACTTTGTTTCACATCACGAAATTATGTCTCACGCATAGATCAGCAAATAATAAAACGGAAACTTTATTTAAAAAAGATTTTAACATTGAATATCTACTAATATCCTCGTTTCAATGCACTTTTGATTTGCGACTTACTGGGAAGAGCTTGTTGTTGTTGTTGTTGTTGCTTATCCTCCATGTCTGACGGAGTCAGACTAGATCCACGAGTTCGTTGACTGTAAGGAAGTCGAAGACTAAAAGAGGATTGCTAAAGAGATCCTCCCTAGAGAGACCCATGCAATCCAAAAGATGCTCAGGAGAAGCCTGATGATTTTGGCACTTGGTGCAGGTGACGAAAGTTTTCCTGCCCTCGTTGAAAGTGAGGCACTTAATATGACCGCTAGCAAGTCTTGAGAGAACAGTCCGGGTATGTCTGTCACACGGGAGGTCAAGGGACAAACCCGGTTTTGATCCCTTGTACCAATTATGGGTGGGGGTGTTTTCCACTCCTCCGAGATTTTTGATTTTTCCCGGGAGTATAACTCCAGAAAAGTAAGTGTGGAAGAGGGAGTATTTGAAATCCTGCAACCCTCCTTAGCAAGATTATCGGCCATTTCATTCCCGTGGAGATTCACATGTGAAGGTATCCATTGCAAGTGAACATCATGATTAAGTGAAATGAGTTTTAATTTAAGCAGGATAGAGTTGCTGATCTTGTCGCCTACAAGAAGCCAATTACTAAGATGGTGGAGAGAACTACGGCTTAAAAACGATTACTGGATTAGAAAAAAGAAATCTTTCCCAAAGATATATGATTCAAAAGTGATGAACTTTCTTGGTATTCTTGCAAAATTATATTGTTGTAAAGTAGGAAGAAGAGGAAATATTATCTTTTTTTTCTTTATGAATAGACTATTTTAATAAAACAGAAACACGCTTAAATTTTTGAGGAAAGCAGGAATTCCTTAATGGTGTTATATCTTTTAAATTATTTACATAGGGGACTAGGTATTCTAATATGAATTCACTTAGTAAATGAAGGCATATAATTTAAATAACAATCGCAGAGAATAACATGAGAGAATTTTATATTTCTACTTGCATACCCATTACATTGCCGACCGATTGGCTGAAAAGTTAGTGTTCTTGACTCCTGAGCTGTTGGTCCCGGGTACGAATCCTGGTTCAGGCATGGATGTTTCTTTCCTTCTCTGTTCTCTCTGTGTTTCTCTGTCCTTTCTTCTGTGTTGTTGTATGAATGTTGCCCGCCCTATAAACGGGTTCGTGGTGGTATGACGTGGGTAATGCTACTCGCCTCCGTGACTTGGTTCACAGGTGCCCGCTGGGTAACGACAAATGAGTAGCAGTTTCTAGCCTTGTTGTGGCATAGGGTTCAACCCTCTTGTGCCCGCCATTGGAAAAAAAATACCCATTGCATTCTTCAAAACATCTCATCGAAAAATAATGTACCATGAAAGTGATTAAATTATTTGCGTCTAAAGAAAAATAAAAAATACAGTTATATTGCCTGTTTGAAGGCTGTTTTGTATGCAAATTATTAATAATAAAGAACAATATTCTATTGAAATTTCAGTTATATATCCAATCATTGATGACATTTCATAACAGGCGTCCTTTTCGACAAGAACAAACTTAAAACGATTATTTTCCAAGCAGCAAGAGTTTCACGACTGTTGTTCACTCTACGTGCTCTGGAGAACCGCGCATTTCACACCATTTGCATTACTCGGTAAGGTGAGTCTACCTTGAGTTTGCATTATGTTCTGGTCATTCCTTCCTGGTGTTGCATTTTCAATGTCGGGCAGTGTATATTGCTGGCAACCTAACCAGCGCAAAAGCAGCTAAAGAGAGACAGGTAATTTTTCATATTACTTTTGGCTACATCCTTATATCAATATTATATAACTTTAATATCCTTATATCAATTCTTAAAGCAGTTCTGATTTGCAGGTATTAACATTTTTAATATACATATTTTGTTCCTTCTACTATGAGTCTGTTTACTTTGCGTTGATATATATTTTACTTTATTTTTTATATTATTTTATTTATGCTTCTTTCCTTTAATACAAACATTCTTCGGGGGAATTGCTCGAAGATGTGTCCTTCATGCATGTAAGAAAAGAGTATTTAATTTGCATAGCTGACCATCTCTTTCGTGATGAAGAGATGGTCCTTAAACTTTCCTTTTATTGTAATTGTTTTATACTTGTTTTATACTTGTCAATCATTTTCAAATTTTGTCTAACTAGTTAGTATTATTGCTCTTCATGTTGTATCTTATATATATATATATATATATATATATATATATATAAATATATATATATATATATATATATATATATATATATATATATATATATATATATATATATATATATATATATATATATATATATATATATATATACATATATATATATATATACATACAGGGTGATTATAAAAAAACTTTCACAACATCTGCACTTCTAGCGTCCATTCTATTTAACCGATCAAGATGATACTTCAAATATAGTTCTTTTGAGATATGCGCTCGAGATTCTGTGAATGGCAACACAGTGGCCCTCGCGGTTACAGTTATAGTGACAGAAACTCGAAATTTTCGAATGGCAATGCCTACTTTTTACCATCGCAAAATGTTCAGCACATGCGAAAACCCTAAATAGCGTTGAAACGGTACCGATATGTCCGAAAACCGACGTGTTATACACATACAAACAGTTCTTCAAGACGCACGGAGGAATAATGCATACGACAGAGACAAGACACTGCTCATTGATGAGAACACATAGAGAAAAAAATCTTTATTAATTTCAAACATTTTCAACATGAGTGCCATCACAGGCAATTACGCATTGCATGCGGGAGACGGTGGACAATGTCGCTGCACGCAACATGGCACGAGGGATGTTTCCAATCTCACGCCGTATAGAATCCTTTAAGTCCGACAATGTTTGAGGATTGCACAGATAAACTCTGGATTTGAGATAGCCCCAAAACCAGAAATCCATAGGCGTCAGATCTGGGGATCGCGCAGGCCACGGAAAAGGATAATAGCGTGAGATGATGCGATCACCAAAATGCTGATCCAGGAGCCTTTTAACTGACCTCGCTATATGTGGAGGTGCGCCATCTTGCATCCAAACAATGTCATTGAGTGCATTCAGCCGACGCAACTCCGGTAAGACATAATTTTTCAGCATGGCTGCATACCGAGGGCCCGTTACAGAACATGTTGCAGGGCCAGTCGGGGTCGTTTCCTCAAAGAAGAACGGGCCCAGAACAAATGTAGCTGTAATGCCGCACCACGCAGTCACTTTGGCGTCAAATAATAGTACTGGCGCCACAGCATGAGGATTCGTCTCTCACCAGTGCACACAATTCTTTGTGTTAATTCTGCCATTTAAGGTGAAATGCGCCTCGTCCGTCCATAATATGCGAAGTGGCCAGTCGTTATCCGCATCATATCGTAACAAAAATGCATTTGCGAAGTCCAGACGTTGTTGTGGGTCACCCGGCTCCA
The DNA here is from genome assembly GCA_037975125.1 of Latrodectus hesperus. Taxonomy (NCBI): domain Eukaryota; kingdom Metazoa; phylum Arthropoda; class Arachnida; order Araneae; family Theridiidae; genus Latrodectus; species Latrodectus hesperus. The sequence goes on from CM075855.1 coordinate 7,530,520, forward strand.
ACATCTGGACGCGCTGGAACCGATAGGGAAACATGTGAAGTACCGAGCGCAAGAGCTTGCGGACCGTTGAGTTCGGAATATCCAACACGCGCGCTATGCCTCTTGCGGTTTCTGTGTGTCCTGCAATCACTGTATGGTGCACTTCCATGACAACGTCCTCAGAAACAGTTGGCCGTCCGGAGCGCTGTTTGTCACAGGTGCAGCCTGTATCTTCGAATTTCCGCACTAAATCACGCAGAGCTTGCAGAGTACATGGGCCGCGTCGTTGTCGATGATTGCGGCGATACACACGCAAGGCTTCCACAGCGTTCATCCCATTTTGGTAATAGAGTTTGATCAATTCACCGCGAACTTTCCTAGGAAGACTCATATCGTCGGCATGTGCGAGTTCCCGAATGACGACTTCGCATACCCGCTTGGTATTTTATAGGTTTCCTACGCTGAATATCTGGCGACCGGCGTTCTGTGATTGGTTTCTTGACTCTGTCACATGCAAATTTATTGCGTGCGCCCAGATCGTGTTTTATTGGCCGGTTTTCAGAACTCTTTTTTGTGTTTGCAGAACACGTCCGTTTTTAGACATATCGGTACCGTTTCAACGCTATTTAGGGTTTTCGCATGTGCTGAACATTTTGCGATGGTAAAAGTAGACGTTGCCATTCGAAAATTTCAAGTTTCTGTCACTATAACTGTAACCGCGAGGGCCACTGTGTTGCCATTCACAGAATCTCGAGCGCATATCTCAAAAGAACTATATTTGAAATATCATCTTGATCGGTTAAATAGAATGGACGCTAGAAGTGCAGATGTTGGCAAAGTTTTTTTATAATCACCCTATATATATATATACTCTTTTTTCAACAAATAAAAGTTAATTTCTTTCCTGTTGTTATAAGATTTTATTATAATTAATTTTTTACTGAATTCGTAAGTAGAAAATTCTTCCAATATAATTATTTCCGTTATTTTTTTGAACTAATTGCTGCTATCATGTGAGTTTTGAAATTAAGCACATTATGCGATAATAATCGCGGAAAACTCAGAAGAAAGCATAAATTATTCATCTCAAAATAATTTAAAATATAGTTAAATAAAAAATCTATTAATTTTAGTATCTTTATATTTAAACACTTGTGTATCCAATTTAATATTATGTACTAATTACAATAGATTTTTCTTTTAAACCTTTTGAAAAAGAAAGCATGAAAAAACCTTTCGTGGTTTTATAATTTATTCTACTCTTAATTTAAGTTTTATCGGATTTCAATTCCATCAATGGTTCTTCTATTTAAACAGGCTTATTTTAATCACTTAATCAATTGTCTCTCTTCCGTGAAACCATAAAGCGATCATTTTTCAAGTTAGAAATGGTGCTCAAGATTTTTCTTGGGACTAGATAAAATAGATCCGAAAGAATTATGATGGTAAGTGATGCCCATTTCGCCATAATGGATGCTTAATGAATCCTCATATATATATATTTATATACAGATAATTATATATATATAATCAGATGCTGAATATATTTTTTCTCTACGGTAGAGTATAAAAGAGATGAATGATTCACTTTTATTCTTAAAATGTTCCAGAACGACGTGCATCATCACACAGGCTTCTTTTATATATATATATATATATATATATATATATATATATATATATATATATATATATATATATATATATATATATATATAGATTGAATAATTTTTCTTCAATTATGACTGGATAAATTCTTCGTATAAGACAATTGGATACAACATAAAAAAATATTCTGCTAGTTATGCAATTAATATGGATATTGGTTGGTATACATTGGGAAGCACGTATTTAGCCTTTGGGCAAAAATACAATTTGAAACAATAGGCATTAATATTTTTGAAGGATACTTACCATTTATAAAGATTTCATCACAACATTTTTAATTAAGAAATGAGATGGTAATAATTGCATGTGTCAGATAAAAACACACCTTCTTTTATCCAGATTTCAATGCACTTCCAATAAATGATGTATTCATAAAACAATAAATTACATCGATTAGTAGACAATAGTTTCTAATATTTCAAAAAAGTTAGTAACAAGCCTAATTTTTAAAGCATTTAATTGAGAAAAAGTCAACGATAATCAGATGCTGTATATATTTTTCTCTACGGTAGAGTATAAAAGAGGTGAATTACACACTTTTATTCTTAAAATGTTCCAGAACGACGTGCATCATCACACAGGCTTCTTTATATATATATATATATATATATATATATATATATATATATATATATATATATATATATATATATATATATATATATATATATATATATATATATATATATATAGATTGAATAATTTTTCTTCAATTATGACTGGATAAATTCTTCGTATAAGACAATTGGATACAACATAAAAAAATATTCTGCTAGTTATGCAATTAATATGGATATTGGTTGGTATACATTGGGAAGCACGTATTTAGCCTTTGGGCAAAAATACAATTTGAAACAATAGGCATTAATATTTTTGAAGGATACTTATCATTTATAAAGATTTCATCAAAACATTTTTGAATTAAGGAATGAGATGGTAATAATTGCATGTGTAAGATAAAAACACACCTTCTTTTATCCAGATTTCAATGCACTTCCAATAAATGATGTATTCATAAAACAATAAATTACATCGATTAGTAGACAATAGTTTCTAATATTTCAAAAAAGTTAGTAACAAGCCTAATTTTTAAAGCATTTAATTGAGAAAAAGTCAACGATAATCAGATGCTGTATATATTTTTTCTCTACGGTAGAGTATAAAAGAGGTGAATTACACACTTTTATTCTTAAAATGTTCCAGAACGACGTGCATCATCACACAGGCTTCTTTATATATATATATATATATATATATATATATATATATATATATATATATATATATATATATATATATATATATATATATATATATATATATATATATAGATTGAATAATTTTTCTTCAATTATGACTGGATAAATTCTTCGTATAAGACAATTGGATACAACATAAAAAAATATTCTGCTAGTTATGCAATTAATATGGATATTGGTTGGTATACATTGGGAAGCACGTATTTAGCCTTTGGGCAAAAATACAATTTGAAACAATAGGCATTAATATTTTTGAAGGATACTTACCATTTATAAAGATTTCATCACAACATTTTTAATTAAGAAATGAGATGGTAATAATTGCATGTGTCAGATAAAAACACACCTTCTTTTATCCAGATTTCAATGCACTTCCAATAAATGATGTATTCATAAAACAATAAATTACATCGATTAGTAGACAATAGTTTCTAATATTTCAAAAAAGTTAGTAACAAGCCTAATTTTTAAAGCATTTAATTGAGAAAAAGTCAACGATAATCAGATGCTGTATATATTTTTTCTCTACGGTAGAGTATAAAAGAGGTGAATTACACACTTTTATTCTTAAAATGTTCCAGAACGACGTGCATCATCACACAGGCTTCTTTATATATATATATATATATATATATATATATATATATATATATATATATATATATATATATATATATATATATATATATATATATATATATATATATATAGATTGAATAATTTTTCTTCAATTATGACTGGATAAATTCTTCGTATAAGACAATTGGATACAACATAAAAAAATATTCTGCTAGTTATGCAATTAATATGGATATTGGTTGGTATACATTGGGAAGCACGTATTTAGCCTTTGGGCAAAAATACAATTTGAAACAATAGGCATTAATATTTTTGAAGGATACTTATCATTTATAAAGATTTCATCAAAACATTTTGAATTAAGGAATGAGATGGTAATAATTGCATGTGTAAGATAAAAACACACCTTCTTTTATCCAGATTTCAATGCACTTCCAATAAATGATGTATTCATAAAACAATAAATTACATCGATTAGTAGACAATAGTTTCTAATATTTCAAAAAAGTTAGTAACAAGCCTAATTTTTAAAGCATTTAATTGAGAAAAAGTCAACGATAATCAGATGCTGTATATATTTTTTCTCTACGGTAGAGTATAAAAGAGGTGAATTACACACTTTTATTCTTAAAATGTTCCAGAACGACGTGCATCATCACACAGGCTTCTTTATATATATATATATATATATATATATATATATATATATATATATATATATATATATATATATATATATATATATATATATATATATATATATATATATATATATAGATTGAATAATTTTTCTTCAATTATGACTGGATAAATTCTTCGTATAAGACAATTGGATACAACATAAAAAAATATTCTGCTAGTTATGCAATTAATATGGATATTGGTTGGTATACATTGGGAAGCACGTATTTAGCCTTTGGGCAAAAATACAATTTGAAACAATAGGCATTAATATTTTTGAAGGATACTTACCATTTATAAAGATTTCATCACAACATTTTTAATTAAGAAATGAGATGGTAATAATTGCATGTGTCAGATAAAAACACACCTTCTTTTATCCAGATTTCAATGCACTTCCAATAAATGATGTATTCATAAAACAATAAATTACATCGATTAGTAGACAATAGTTTCTAATATTTCAAAAAAGTTAGTAACAAGCCTAATTTTTAAAGCATTTAATTGAGAAAAAGTCAACGATAATCAGATGCTGTATATATTTTTTCTCTACGGTAGAGTATAAAAGAGGTGAATTACACACTTTTATTCTTAAAATGTTCCAGAACGACGTGCATCATCACACAGGCTTCTTTATATATATATATATATATATATATATATATATATATATATATATATATATATATATATATATATATATATATATATATATATATATATATATATATATATATAGATTGAATAATTTTTCTTCAATTATGACTGGATAAATTCTTCGTATAAGACAATTGGATACAACATAAAAAAATATTCTGCTAGTTATGCAATTAATATGGATATTGGTTGGTATACATTGGGAAGCACGTATTTAGCCTTTGGGCAAAAATACAATTTGAAACAATAGGCATTAATATTTTTGAAGGATACTTACCATTTATAAAGATTTCATCACAACATTTTTAATTAAGAAATGAGATGGTAATAATTGCATGTGTCAGATAAAAACACACCTTCTTTTATCCAGATTTCAATGCACTTCCAATAAATGATGTATTCATAAAACAATAAATTACATCGATTAGTAGACAATAGTTTCTAATATTTCAAAAAAGTTAGTAACAAGCCTAATTTTTAAAGCATTTAATTGAGAAAAAGTCAACGATAATCAGATGCTGTATATATTTTTTCTCTACGGTAGAGTATAAAAGAGGTGAATTACACACTTTTATTCTTAAAATGTTCCAGAACGACGTGCATCATCACACAGGCTTCTTTTTATATATATATATATATATATATATATATATATATATATATATATATATATATATATATATATATATATATATATATATAGATTGAATAATTTTTCTTCAATTATGACTGGATAAATTCTTCGTATAAGACAATTGGATACAACATAAAAAAATATTCTGCTAGTTATGCAATTAATATGGATATTGGTTGGTATACATTGGGAAGCACGTATTTAGCCTTTGGGCAAAAATACAATTTGAAACAATAGGCATTAATATTTTTGAAGGATACTTATCATTTATAAAGATTTCATCAAAACATTTTGAATTAAGGAATGAGATGGTAATAATTGCATGTGTAAGATAAAAACACACCTTCTTTTATCCAGATTTCAATGCACTTCCAATAAATGATGTATTCATAAAACAATAAATTACATCGATTAGTAGACAATAGTTTCTAATATTTCAAAAAAGTTAGTAACAAGCCTAATTTTTAAAGCATTTAATTGAGAAAAAGTCAACGATAATCAGATGCTGTATATATTTTTTCTCTACGGTAGAGTATAAAAGAGGTGAATTACACACTTTTATTCTTAAAATGTTCCAGAACGACGTGCATCATCACACAGGCTTCTTTATATATATATATATATATATATATATATATATATATATATATATATATATATATATATATATATATATATATATATATAGATTGAATAATTTTTCTTCAATTATGACTGGATAAATTCTTCGTATAAGACAATTGGATACAACATAAAAAAATATTCTGCTAGTTATGCAATTAATATGGATATTGGTTGGTATACATTGGGAAGCACGTATTTAGCCTTTGGGCAAAAATACAATTTGAAACAATAGGCATTAATATTTTTGAAGGATACTTATCATTTATAAAGATTTCATCAAAACATTTTGAATTAAGGAATGAGATGGTAATAATTGCATGTGTAAGATAAAAACACACCTTCTTTTATCCAGATTTCAATGCACTTCCAATAAATGATGTATTCATAAAACAATAAATTACATCGATTAGTAGACAATAGTTTCTAATATTTCAAAAAAGTTAGTAACAAGCCTAATTTTTAAAGCATTTAATTGAGAAAAAGTCAACGATAATCAGATGCTGTATATATTTTTTCTCTACGGTAGAGTATAAAAGAGGTGAATTACACACTTTTATTCTTAAAATGTTCCAGAACGACGTGCATCATCACACAGGCTTCTTATATATATATATATATATATATATATATATATATATATATATATATATATATATATATATATATATATATATATATATATATATATATATATATATATATATATAGATTGAATAATTTTTCTTCAATTATGACTGGATAAATTCTTCGTATAAGACAATTGGATACAACATAAAAAAATATTCTGCTAGTTATGCAATTAATATGGATATTGGTTGGTATACATTGGGAAGCACGTATTTAGCCTTTGGGCAAAAATACAATTTGAAACAATAGGCATTAATATTTTTGAAGGATACTTACCATTTATAAAGATTTCATCACAACATTTTTAATTAAGAAATGAGATGGTAATAATTGCATGTGTCAGATAAAAACACACCTTCTTTTATCCAGATTTCAATGCACTTCCAATAAATGATGTATTCATAAAACAATAAATTACATCGATTAGTAGACAATAGTTTCTAATATTTCAAAAAAGTTAGTAACAAGCCTAATTTTTAAAGCATTTAATTGAGAAAAAGTCAACGATAATCAGATGCTGTATATATTTTTTCTCTACGGTAGAGTATAAAAGAGGTGAATTACACACTTTTATTCTTAAAATGTTCCAGAACGACGTGCATCATCACACAGGCTTCTTTATATATATATATATATATATATATATATATATATATATATATATATATATATATATATATATATATATATATATAGATTGAATAATTTTTCTTCAATTATGACTGGATAAATTCTTCGTATAAGACAATTGGATACAACATAAAAAAATATTCTGCTAGTTATGCAATTAATATGGATATTGGTTGGTATACATTGGGAAGCACGTATTTAGCCTTTGGGCAAAAATACAATTTGAAACAATAGGCATTAATATTTTTGAAGGATACTTACCATTTATAAAGATTTCATCACAACATTTTTAATTAAGAAATGAGATGGTAATAATTGCATGTGTCAGATAAAAACACACCTTCTTTTATCCAGATTTCAATGCACTTCCAATAAATGATGTATTCATAAAACAATAAATTACATCGATTAGTAGACAATAGTTTCTAATATTTCAAAAAAGTTAGTAACAAGCCTAATTTTTAAAGCATTTAATTGAGAAAAAGTCAACGATAATCAGATGCTGAATATATTTTTTCTCTACGGTAGAGTATAAAAGAGATGAATGATTCACTTTTATTATTAAAATGTTCCAGAACGACGTGCATCATCACACAGGCTTCTTTATATATATATATATATATATATATATATATATATATATATATATATATATATATATATATATATATATATATATATATATATATATATGTGTGTGTGTGTGTGTGCATAATTACTACAGATTTATTTTTATAACATAGAGTGAAAAGAAGTTACCAAAAAAATATATAGAAAAGATTTGAAAGCAAAATTTTCAAACTCTGAAAAAATTCTGGATATTCTTTTTGGGTTCAGATTGAATAATTTTTCTTCAATTATGACTGGATAAATTCTTCGTATAAGACAATTGGATACAACATAAAAAAATATTTTGCTAGTTATGCAATTAATATGGATATTGGTTGGTATACATTGGGAAGCACGTATTTAGCCCTTGGGCAAAAATACAATTTGAAACAATAGGCATTAATATTTTTGAAGGATACTTACCATTTATAAAGATTTCATCAAAACATTTTAAATTATGAAATGAGATGGTAATAATTGCATGTGTCAGATAAAAACACACCTTCTTTTATCCATATTTCAATGCATTTCCAATAAATGATGTATTCATAAAACAATAAATTACATCGATTAGTAGACAATAGTTTCTGATATTTCAAAAAAGTTAGTAACAAGCCTAATTTTTAAAGCATTTAATTGAGAAAAAGCCAACGATAATCAGATGCTGTATATATTTTTTCTCTACGGTAGAGTATAAAAGAGGTGAATGATTCACTTTTATTCTTAAAATGTTCCAGAACGACGTGCATCATCACACAGGCTTCTTTTCAGTGAGTTAAAATCAGCGTTATTTACAGTCTTAATTAATGATAAACAAGGAAATAAAAATTTCCAAAATGTAACATCGCTGTTGTCTTTAATTTATTATATTTTCACTTATAAATTTCATTACATTCTAAGAAGCCCTTTCTTGCTTCAATAATCATTTCGTGGATACATTACCTACCTACACCCTGAGCTCGGTACAAGAAGGATTTCTTCAGTAGACTTGTATACACTATCTACAAGTACTTGACTCTCATTCAATCAAATATATCAGTTACTTTGATGAATGTAACCCTTTCTGTACATAAATATAGTGCAGGAAACGGCATTGACATTAGTCACATGCAGGAGGCTTTGAAACTCAAAACTCCATTATTTTGCGAAAGACTAATTGTCGGATACCACAGAAATGGCCAGTTCTTAAGGAACTTATCTAGTAAGTTAAGCACTTCGAAATCACAAAAGCACCTTCTGTGATTAAAAAGTGGAAGGTGAATAGAGATTTTCAGAATGCTCTTCAGTCCGGCAGATGCACTAAACTTAAGAGACAGAGACGGAAGAACAATGGCCAAAGAAATGCGGAAAATTCACATCAATTCTATATCCCACTTACTCCTACAGTTCACTCCCATCTCCTATGTATGAACTCCTACAGGCACCCGATGCTGTTATTTCAATAAATACCATCTGCAAGAATCCCATTTGCTTGGTTTTAATATCATACTATCGGTCATATGCCCTTCATCACAAAGTGAATGAGTGGATTCTCTGGAGAGATGAATCCATTTTCAAGCTCTTTCAATCGTCCAGAAGAGTTTGGGTTCAGAGTATTGCCTCGAAAATCGCTTTTAATAGAATGTATCGTGCCTACAGTAAAATTTAGTGAGGATAAAATTATTGTATGGGGATATATTTCATGGAATGGAGAATAGAGCCCTAGATACCAAATTATAGTAGGCTCAAAGCCGACTGCTAGTCCTTATTCTAAATAACAATGTGTTTCCTTCACTGTGGCAATTTTATATGATGGCACATTCTTATTTCGAGGACAATGCCGTTTGTCATGTTCCGAAATTCACCCTGAATTTGTATTGTGACAACGAGGTCAACGAATGAGATTGTCCTACTCAAATTTCATCCTATAGAACACCTCTGGGATGAGTTAGATTGCCGAATTAAAGGGTGCAGCAACCATCAAAATCCGTTAAATAACTTACATATCTTATCGAAGTTGAGCGGAATAAGACACACACAGTTATCAACAATAACTGTGTGTGTCTTATTCCTATTATCTTATTGAATCAAAAAAAAAAAAACGGGAGCATACAGGACAGAATTTGTTAATTAGAGTCAGTTTAATCAGTTAATATTCTTTTTGTAAAATTTTATGCAAAATTTACTCATGTTATAAGTATACAATGAAAACCAGTATCAATTAATCAGATCCACGAGTGCTATTTAAATTAGAATAAAAATAATTAAAAATCCTGGACATGCTGATTTCATCCGTGAAAAATTTTAGATAGTCGTTCTTCCCAATATTTTCATTATAACTCTTAAATATAGATCAAGAGAATTGTTTCAGTTTCCATTTAAACTTCAATTATTTCTGCAAACTCTGTTTCACATTGTTCAGCATTTAAGTGGCTGAGATTTGTAACCGAATTTTTCCGGCTCTTGCTTATAACCCTACAATACATGAGGATGTGCATTTTGCTTCAGGATATTTCTAGAGTTTTTGATTCTATCTTAAACTAAAATCTCAGTACATGGGCCCAGTGAGAAATCCAAATAAATTGTTCAGAAATATGACTGTAAAAATACAAGATGAATCCTCTTATGCCCTCTCACACCCCTAAAGATACCCAGGTTGTCTCAGCTAAGGTTAATACAATCTTAAAAATAAGAAAAAAGATTTCAAAGTAAATTATATTCACAGTAACAAACATATGCTCAAAATCCATGAAATATATTTCGTGATGTTATTTACTAAAAATTAAAAATAACATAATATTCAAATAAGAAAATAAAATTCTATAAGAGATTAAGCAATGTTTTTATCATATAAATGAAACTATTTTGAGATAGACTCGAGGAAGAATTCAATTTTGGGCATTATTTTTTTCCTAAAATTTTAATTTTTAAACCCATAAATTCAGATCATGTTAATTTTATTTTTTTAAATACGAGATATTTTTTTAATTTTTAAATGCAAAGAATTTACTTATTATTTTAAATTTGTAAACCCAATGCATTATTTTATACATTTTCTCGAAAAACTAATTATTAATTTTCTCAATTTATAGAAAAGTTATTTAAGGTTAAAAAAAAACATTTATAATTTATAAAAATTTAAATGAATTAAATTCAAAAAGTAAAAAACTACATTTTAAGATCTCAAACGATTTAAATCATTCTTTCTTACACAAAAAAAGATTAACTTTATTTCATTAGAAAAATGTTATTTTTATGAAAAGAACTTTCACGCAGCGAATTCATATTATAAATTGCTTTTCTTCACCAGATTACGGTGATTGAAGAATTTAATGTCCTATTAACAAGTTTCAGGAAAGCAGACTGAATGAAAAGTTTAAAACAAGGGGCCCTAAAAAAAAGAAATTTCTTTTATAAGATTCTTTTTGTAACATTTGATGGCTTATTTGCATATTTTTCGACTTAATTACTTGGTAAACTAAAATATTCTCGAGACCTCGCTAAAAGAAACAACTCAAATTTAGCACCAAAGAAAAGAACCGGTACAGCCGAACTATTTACGTTTTGACAAACAGAAGATGCTCAAAATTAATACCACTTTCACCCTTACTTGTTATAATTTTTCAAGAAAAATAATTCATAATTTAAAATACTATGCTTTGTTCTCTATAGATATTCTTGAGATCAACTGAAAAGTAATGATTCCTATGCACTTTTTCCTAAATATACGAATGCAGCAAATTCATTTTAGTTCAATTAATTCTTATATTACATCGCTTTGAGTTAACTTTCTTAATTTAGTGTTTAAAAATTTTATTTATTTGTGAAACATGTATTCAAAATAAACTTTATAAAGGCGATATTATTTGAAATCTCTTTCTTTTTTTAACAAATTTTAAAATATTTTGCAGTAAAAATACTCAGTATTAATGAAACTTCGAATTTTATTTTATAACGATATTACATTTGCAGGAGATTTACATTTTAAGAAAATCTGCATTTGATTTTGGTTTTGTCTATTTACAAAAGTTAATTTTATTAATAATAATTTTGAAGAAAATATTTTCCAGATTCAATTTGGACCTCAAATGCCATTCCTTGAATAATATCCAAATTATAAACTAACGTATTAATTCTAAATTAAAATGTTTACTTACTTGTGCATTCAATAAATTATATTCTGCTGGATATTAAAATAACAACACTAAGAAGAAATTATTTAAAAAATGCCAAAATTACATAGTAAAAAATGGTTTGAATATGGCATTTCAGCCCATTTTGACAAAGCTGTAGGGATAAACGATAATTTAACCTCTGCATGTTTACAAAGTTTTTTCTATGAGTGTTTCATCCAGAAATTTCTTAAATGCCTCAAATGAGAAAAAATTCCTTCAAGCATTTCAGAGAATTGTGGATTGTAAATTTTTATAAGGTAAAACTGTTACAATTTGAATAAATTACAAAAGATTCGGGGATTACATCTGCAAGTAAATTGATGTTTGATTCCAATACTAAAGACAGTAATTTTTTAAACTTATCTTTTTTCACTGTTAAATAAACGTTTATAATCTGCAGTATGGAACATATTGCATATTATCAATTTATCTAATCTTTCATAATTTATTGACTGAATGCATTTGAAATTTTTTGGAACAAAAATATACACTTGAGATTTACACACCCAATTCCTATCTTTTCATATTCTGGAAAGCATACACATGACAAAGAAAAAACCTTTATTTCTATGCGTGTAGTTTTTCAGAAAATTAAATATTGGTCTCTCGCAGTTAAATAAAATCATGCAGTTACTAAGGGTTATTTCTCCATTTTTTTGGTCCTGGATGATCAAACGCTCATTACTGGTGAGATGGGATGGATTGTGGCAGATAAAGCAGCCTTCCCAGATGGAGGGCGCAGTCCTCTTTAACAGCCCCTTCATTGTTTTAAGTCTTTTCTTTGATGCATGGGCGCAGTTTGTGCGGCCATGTGTTTTATAAATGGCCTGTCGTCCACAATGATTGTTTAAGATGAGTCTATCGCTCCTCCTGGAGAAACAGGTTGAGGGCATTTTTTTTTCTTTCAAAACTTCTCTCTTCTGATTTTCCTGTTTTCCATCAGGTTAAATGAAAAAAAAAATTGAAAAAAGGTATGTGTAATACATGTTTATTTTTTATTGAGTAAAATTAATATACATGCTATAATATTCATGTGCAAGCAATTTTGTGCAGTGAGTTAAAATTTATAATTATTTGTGCACATTATTTAAGTGTGATGTATACCTTGTTTCTGTTGGTAAGTAACTTCATATGTTTCGTGAATTTACTACATTTAATTTTATGAATGAGAGCAGAGTGTTGTATATTTGTTAAAAGCATTATTCATTTTAATTTTTTGCACCTTTTTAATTTAAAATATTATTCAATGTAATGAAGAATTTTATTCAAAAAATTCATAATCAAATTATTCCACACTTATGCTTAGTTAAAATATAAAAATTATGCGATGCGTACCTTAAAAATTAGCTCAAAAATTTTAGAATTAATATCAAGAAAACTATTTAAAGAATTATTTAGACACAAAATTGAAATCCTACTTTTATTAATATATTTATAACAATATTGTGGTATACGCCACAAAGGAACCAGAAATTATTTCTAGTAGCTGCTTCCGCATAAGAGGCAACAGTGTATTAACATATACTGGATCAAAAATTGGTAACAAAGTTGTATGAAATTGAAATCAATCTCATTTTCAAGAAGAAAATAGTAAAGGAAACATTTTAATGTGCAAAAATCATTTGTATGAAACTCATACAAATGCGAAAATTATTCTCGAAGAATCATCGCGATTCATTTCGATATTCCTGAAGTGTATTTATGTAACCATAATATTATTTTCAGAAACAACATATATCAATACAATTCGAGTACCTTTAGTATCATTGTCTGTAGGAACCCCTTCAGTATGTTTTTAAACATTATATTGTAGTCATAAATATTACGAAATTTTAAATTAGAAACATATACAAAATTTAATTCATAAAATGTGATTTGTTATTTCAGTTAAAAATTAAAAAAAAAGTAATTCACAATAAATAATGTGAAAAAAAATTGTATTAGATTCAAAGGCCTAAAAGAAGGCTTAGTTTTTACTGAATTGAAGTTCTTGTTATAATGTAAATATTTCTACAAAGTATCCATAAAGCATTCTCTTGAAATTAATAGTAGAAAATAATAGTTGAGTGCACGAATTTTTATTCATAAAATTTTAACTAAGAAATATATTGCTTCTTTGATTTCATCACCATTTTTAATTCTCCTCAAAATGTATCTATTATTTTTTATGGTTTATATATGAACTAGTAAGACCGATAAACAAACAAAATTTCTTCCTTTATATTTTTATAACTAAAAGTTATTTGTTTTAAAGATGTAATACAAGACTGTAATACAAGACTGGTTTCGTATTTTTCTTAAATTTCTAAATTGTGAGAAATTTTCTACTATTACTTTATAACAGTAGAAAATTTCTAAAAAATTACTAAAAATTGAAATATGATATTAAAAGACCAGAGTCGAATACTTGACGTTTTTCAAAATATTTAAATACTATATTTTGTTCAAAATATTTGGGTTTCATTTATTATTTGCGGAAAGGAAAAGTATATTTTCTGTTGCAAGAGTAAATTTAGTCTTTCAATCTATCTCAACAGTGACATGAGATCTAAACTCCCGGACTATAAAATATATCATAACAAATTCTTCTCTATCTCTTCAACTTCTCGTCCTATCTGGAAAGTCTAACTTCATCCATCATGGAAAAAAATGTGCCCAACCCTTCAAAACTGTGTCAGTTTCCCTTTTCCTCATTTTCCGGCAGTGGGAATTTCGGAAGTCGAGTTGAGAAAACCTGGTCCTGAAATCAATTCCAATATTTCTTTCTCCTCTTCCACGTTTTCACTAAACTCTGATTTTTAATTCAAGTCTCAGATTACAGTTATATCGAAGAAAAACGATTATTAATATTTATATATACAGAAAATTTTTACATTTTGTTGTTGTGAAAAGTTAAATAGTTCAATTGTCCTTTCTCTATTTAAATGTAACAGTCTAGGAACATACAAACATTTATTCTTTACTTCATTTTTTATAATGAGTATTTCTTTCATTGCATTTCCGCTTATTTCTTTCAGCTAAGTAAAGAGGCTTTGCTAGATAATTACTTCGTTAAATTACATGATAAATAAAAAAATTAACATACAAAAGGAAACTTTTGATTTTGGCATCACACTGTCATGCCCGTAAAAGGTATAAGGTAGAGTTTGTAACACAAATGTCATTAAAATGAAGAAGAATTATATATTTTCTAAATAATTTCATTTCATCTACTACTGTTTCTTCTGAGAATATAACGACAGCTTGGAAGTATACGCTACAGAAAGCAAAGGAACATTTATTTTAATATGTAATTAAATTTACTAATAATATTTCTTATAAGCAATAAAATTAAATTATTTCCGTTACAATTCGTTAGATTTTTTACTGTCCTCTCAAAATGTCTGCTTTGTGTTATACGTTTAGTGGTATTTTTGTTTATTTCAACTGCACGTCCGTTTAAGGATAAAAAAGTAGAAATATTTCAGAGAAAAGCACATCTTATTTTTAAACACAGAGCCCAATGCGTTCGATGCCTAAGCCATCCGTTGCAGTCTTTCGGTTATAAAATGACTCGATCCAGTTTTTCTAAGGACGCGGAACGAATGCCTTCCTTACCCAAGTTTACAATTCATTCGCATTTTGTACCGAGATCCTACTGCTGAGCTTTCAGAGAAATTTCACAAAGATGGAGAGTTTTTTAGAGGAAAGAAAATAAAAAATAAACATGCTGCTTTGTGCTCTTGAATTTCAATTCCACTTATGGAAATAAAATCTGCATCATTCCAAGCCTTTCAAGTCACCGTTTATAGTGGTATAAAATGCATTCGCAATACTATATTCGTATACGTGTGTAGAAATTCTTTTTAAAATATTTGTTACATGAAGATTAGAGATAGTATGTATTTATTTTTTCGCATGTATATAGAGTAGCAAATATTTATAATGAAAGCTTCCGGTTGAAATGTTTGTTATTTTAATATTAGAGGTTTTATAGACATTTTTAAATAAGGCCAACATCTTCATCTCATAGTTCCAAAATTACGATATATTTATTAAAGGGGCGTCCACTTTATATATATATATATATATATATATATATATATATATATATATATATATATATATATATATATATATATATATATATATATATATATATATATATATATATATGTATATATATATATATAATATTTTACCTCTTTTAGGTTATAAAAATAAAAATGCTTGTCGTAAATCATGCTCATATTCGTCATACTATTTTGTGATCTCAATGAATTTTTTGAGGAGGACAAAATCAGTGAAAAGCGAATAGTTTGCCCTTTTTAAAACTCACGACACCAGCTTGAAAGATAAGGAAGAAAGAGAGAGGTTTCGACGACCAGACAGTTATGGCAGACGAAAGCTTGAAAACAAGAATGCTCTCTGACAACGTTAATGTGGACCATTCAACCATCCTTATTCATCTAAAAAAGGTTGGGAAGATAAGGAAAACAAATTCCCCATGAACTCGGTGATAACAATAAACCGAATTGGTATCGAATTAAGTCAATGAAAGGAGCAAACTCCGTTCCTGAAGGACTTTGTCACTGGTGATGAATCATGGCTTCCCTTCAGAAACACCAACAGTTCCATTAGCCTGACGTTTCATCAAAAGAAATGACGAAGCTCGTGCCCTGTAAGAAGTCAATCTGGTGTGTTTAGTGGGACACAAGGGAGATCATTCATTAGAAAATCATCTTAAATGTGATTTTTTATTGAAGGAACGGTGACAGTGAATATGAACCGTAAAAAAATGGCAAACAACAGTTTAAAACCAGTAGCAATATCTATCAGGCTCAATTTGACCATGTTCACGTTACAATCTGGACGAAACGACTCCAGAAAAGAATAGAATTGCCTTCCAACACGATAACCATTGAATTCCATTTGTGAACCATTGAATTGATTGTGAATCCACATGTTGAACATCGTGTTGTTGAATGCGTCGTCAATAAAAGCTGGAATCTGCTTAAACACTTCCCCTATTCCCCCACAAATGCGCCGAGTGACTACCACATCAATCGGTATCTAAAACCTTAGTAGGGGAATAACGTTTATGATGAATTCGATAGTAAATTCAAATCAAAGCATGAATTGCCTCCAAAAAACGTCAATTCTTTGCTCGTTACATTCCCGTTCTTCCAAGCAAATGCATAACTAAGAAAATTAAACTTAGAAACATTACAGGGTTACATAAATGTATAAGCAACACACAATCATAAAAAAAAAATTTAGCTATTCTCTCAAAGTAACTATAATTAGAATAAGCAAAATTATACAATACTTTACCTTTGAAATATTCGATAGAAATACAAACACTGAAAGGATAACATCAAAGTATAGATGAAATTAAAATTCTATTTTAACAAAAAGAACGCAGATAAATATAAAATGTAATTTACCATTATATATGTGCTTAATCAGGGTATGTTAAACATATTGACCGGAAAGAAAGACAGTTTTCTAACAAGATAATGCCAGTATTCTTAAGGCTCACACTCCTCTGTATTGCCTTTAATCTGTTGATTTGCTGGTTATGTCAATACACTAATGGACATCAATGAAGAGTATAAACCTGAAAAAATATTTATAATTTAAATTAAATAAGGAGCAACAATTTATGAATTCACCACAAAATGTATCAATAAAATAGGATATTTAATCATTAAAAAATAATTTTTTATCAGAAATATATAGAACAGATAATTTTAAGATAATTTTCATTTAGTTTCTAGCATAATTTAGAAAACATAACTTTCTCTTTTCTATTTCATTTTATAATCAAATTTTCATAGCATTTTTTTATGAATTTTTAAATATTCAACAATATTACAAATTCAATATTTACATATTTAGCAACATTTTTGAAAGTTAACGCGCTCCGATAAGTCTTGCCAGTTCAAGTTCAGTGCGGCTCTTCGTAGAAAAATGTCACTAATTTCTGCTTAAAGGTAATGAAACAAGAATTACTAGAGAGAAGGCATTATTACTTATTGATTTCAACAATTTTCACATTACGTGTAGATTACTTTAGCCTACAGTTAATTTCAATAAAAAGTAGTCAGTTTACTTATAAAGCTTGGATATTTTTTTAAAAAAATCTGAACAAATAGCAATAATATTTTGGAATTATATAACATTAGTTATATTTTCTTCACGCAATAAAAAAATTAACATTAAAAATAATAAATTAAAATTAAAAACAATTTTTTTTATCATCTAACATATTTTTAATTAGAAATAAATTTAATGTGATGTATAATTTATTTTTAAATGTATCATGTATTAAATATAAATACAATTTAACAAATTGAACATTAGTTCCAATCTTACATTTTCGTTAAAAAAATTTTTGTTCATAAAATTTAATGCTCTTTTGTTTACATGAGAAATGGAGTAAAAAAAAAATCAAATTAATTTATTGGAAATAATAGCCTTATATGTTGTTATATTTATTTTACAGTTCTGTATAAAATATGAATGTAGTTTGAAAATGTTTAAAAACATTTTATGTTGCATCGTATATTGGGTATTTAATATACTATAAAATAATTACAGTATGTAAAAGATAAATAATTAGGTAAATCTTTAGATATAATATAGAATAGTTTTAAATAGTTATTTTCTAAATTATAAAGAACGAAATTAGAATAATTAAACTTTCTGTACTTATTTATGAATATAAATTTGAAATGTATCGAACTAATATGAATTTTTCCGAAAAATTAATCGAAAACTTTCAATTTGCATTTCTTAAGATTTCCAGAAAAATGTTTTGAAACTTTCTTTAAAATAAAAATTCTTAACACTTGTTCTTCATCGAAGCAAAACTTCATTACATTTATCTATAAAATCTAAGAACAAATTTCATGTAATCGTCTTTTCAACTAATTTAAACTAGCACGATGCGAAACGTTTTTCTGTGTTTACTTTCATCTCTTTCACTTCCCTGTGAATACAATTCTACTTAAAATTCTGATAACGGTATTTCAGAAAGCTAATCAGTTCCCTGGAGGTTCGACAGAACACCAAAACTGAGTTCAATCAGAACAGTGCTAATACCATTTAATTTCAAAACATTTGTGAGATTTTATTCAGTTATCAGATTTACATTTTATGTTTGCTATTATCAAGGATAAATCCAGTAAATAATTTAATAGGCTGTTTATAAAAATGAAAACAGGGGAATAAAATAGGACTTCAGTCATGAGGAAATCGGATGATGAAATGGGCAGATTAATTCTGAAGGAGGTAATGCGAAAATATTTCTGGTACAAGCAAAACTACGGCATTCAATAGGATGAATGCAAGAAGTAGAAGCATTTGCGAAGAACAAGTAGTGAAAAAGAAATAGTAGAAATAGCAAGCAAATAAAATACCTACAAACAAAGGTTGAAGGAAAACTGAAGAAAGGGAAAAAAGCGCTGAAAATGGTTAATATTTGCAGCGGATTGCAAGGAAACTTTCGCTATCGAATTCGACAGATGCGCTGAGAGTGAAGCAAATAAATGTGTGGATTGTGTGCTTCCCTTAAACAGCATTTACACAAACTTTTTTTCAACTTTTTTCTTACATTTTTATTATTTCTCCTTCAAAGTTTTTGCTTTTTTTTCATTTGGAAAAATACTGCTCCAGAAAGTTCTGGTAGAATGATTTCTATCTTTCCCTAGCCGAAGTCTTCACTGTCTAAATTTCATGTGGTTGTTATTCAACGGTAAAATAAAGGTACATATTTCCCGAATCGAAAAATGAAGTTCCATATATCTAAAGTGCAAATTCTTTTAAATATATCTAATGTAAAAACTATTTGCTTTTTTATCATTTGGAAAAATACTGCTCGAGAAAGTTCTGGTAGAATGATTTCTATCTTTCCCTAGCCGAAGTCTTCACTGTTTAAATTTCATGTGGTTGTTATTCAACGGTAAAATAAAGGTACATATTTCCCGAATCGAAAAATGAAGTTCCATATATCTAAAGTGCAAATTCTTTTAAATATATCTAATGTAAAAACTATTTGCTTTTTATCATTTGGAAAAATACTGCTCGAGAAAGTTCTGGTAGAATGATTTCTATCTTTCCCTAGCCGAAGTCTTCACTGTTTAAATTTCATGTGGTTGTTATTCAACGGTAAAATAAAGGTACATATTTCCCGAATTGAAAAATGAAGTTCCATATATCTAAAGAGTAACTTCTTTTAAATATATCTAATGTAAAAACTATTAAGAGTATTTTTGTTAAAGCAAATTGCATTGTAATAATTGTAATATTCATGTCTGTCTCTGTGTGTGTATGTGTATGGCTGTATGTATGTGTAATTTAGAAGCAGTATGCAGCAGAGTGTTAAGGCAAGACACAAATACGTTCCAAATAGCATTTATTTAAAGAAAAGAGGAAATAAAATTATATTGTCCATCTGTAACATAGGTGTGATCCTTACAGTGATTAGTAGATATCTGTGTATTGAGTTTTTTACTGGAGGGGGCTTATGTGCAGGATGCTACGGGATTGTTGAATGTATAAGAAAGATCTTAAAGATTCCATGGCACCTGTGTTTTAGGACTTTAGTATAGGGATAAAATAAATTAACACTTATAAATCCAGAATTATATTAAATCAGTTACATTATCAGAGAGATCTGTTATATAATTCATATTTGGGTCATATGCTCTAAACCAAAAAAAAAAAATTATATATTTTGAAATCTCCTGCAGTACTTTTATAGAGACTACTCTTCATCTCACCTAATTTCCTGAAGGCTGTGACGACCCATTCATGAAATTGAGATACAGATCTTTATAAACTAAATGTGAGGAGGGAAATTTTACAAGTAAGAAAAGAGGGAATCCTGAAGTGTGAGTCGTTTGGCAAACAAATGAAATTTCCCCAACACCAACCTGAATGGACACCCAACATTTCACTGGAGATCTCGACAGACAGGACCGCCAGTGTTCTTGGCAGAATAAATAAATCTAAAGTGAATATTACTTTTCCAAATAACCCGCTGTCACTGTTTTTATGTATTTTACATATATATAGTATGCACTTTACATATAATTATACTTAAGAGTAAGATTTATGTGTATCGGGACTCTACCATTTGTATTATCACTATTAGCGGTTGAGGTCTGAAGTCAGTGGTAATCGCTTTATGCATAATGAATCTGTCGCAGATAATTTATTCTTCTGTCATCTGTGTCTTACAACTTGGTCCGGACATTGATTGTTGTGTTGAAAACTGCATTTTTTATCATATGACCATAGAATGTCATTTACACATTATACTTGTGCTAATGTAAAGTGTGTTTTTAAGTAAACGCTTAGGGACCTAAAGAAATATACAAGCTGAACCTGAATACCTATTGTAATATATAACTCTGATACTTATTTTATTTTTTAAATTTAATTCTCTTAGCATTCTCTTCACTAGCAATGGTGTGAGAAAATGCTGAAGTCATAAGTGAAAACTTTTGTACTATTTCTACTTGATTATGTTCATTTCTTTCTTAATTCCTTCATCTTTATACTTAAACATTTACGAGTCTAAAAATAATATTGTTTTGTAGAGAACTTAATAAATATTACTATTATAAATACACATAAAATTTTACATATAACTGGTATGTCTCGAAATTATTTTTGTGATCTTTTCGTAAAAAAAAAACTCTAAATTTATCTCAAACGAAATTATTTTAATTTAAAAATTTATTTACGTCCTTTCACACATTTTTGATTGGGCATTACCATTACCTTTATGCAAAATATCTGCTTAGAAGTGATAAAACATTAGTTTATTTCGTCTGTTATTAGCTTGTTGTGTGAAGACAGATGATTTTTTACATGATTACGCGCGATAACATCGGTAAAACTGCAGTAATTCTTTCCACAAAGTAATTCTTCATCACTAAAGTAATTCTTTAAACCAAAACGTTTAAAGTAATTCTTCACACTAAAAACGCAATCAGCTCATTCGGTCTAGAATTTTGAAGAAGGAAATCAAAATTCTTAAATATCTACATGTGCTTAAGAGAAATTTTGAAGTTGCAAAAAATTTCAAGTTTGATATAAAAACACAATCTAAAGAAAAATGTTTTTTTCTCAAAGTTGAAGGCTACAAGATGCTCTAAAAGAAGAGCTGAAACATGCGACTTCAACAATATTAATGATTCCTCTTGTAAAGGAAAAAGTAGTTGACCTAGCAAATATTTAAAAAAATGATTTATTTAATTTCATTTTTCTTATTTTCATTTAAAGGAATATATATATATATATATATATATATATATATATATATATATATATATATATATATATATATATATATATATTTTCTTTTTTTAATTCTTTCCTAAACGAGTTGCATATTTTTGATTTTTGAAAAACAAATGCTCAAAATTTTAAAATACGAAAATTTATTAAAAACAAATCTTTAAATAATAAAATATTAAAACTAAAAAAGAAACAAGCACGAAGTGGTATGAATTTACTTAAAATATAATATTAATTACTACTAACTATTACAAAACCAATAAGATATATTTTTACTTTATCCTTAAATAGTTTTTCATTTTAAATACAATTATTACTCTCATAAATTAAGATAAGATTATTAAAAAGAATAAGACTCAAGTACTGTTTAAAAAACTTCTAAAAAAATTTTTTAGTGAAAATGCCATCATTATAACTTTCATAATTGTTCTTTCAAAGTTATACATAGTAAACTATTCTTCAGCTGAAAGTGGTGGTATAAAGTTCTTGAGGATTAAGAATTTCAATTTAAAAGAATAAATGTCTAGCAAAATAATAAGAATTAATCAGAAATGAGAAATATAATAAATTTTAAAGTTTTGTTGAATTCCCAGAAGTTATCATACATTCTAAAATGCCATGTGGTGCTTTGTAAAAAGATATTTTCTTAATAAAATAGTTGTTATGATTCTGTATTAATAACGCGTGTTTTTATTGATCAATCTATAAACAAATTCTTAAAATTTTATGCAAGAACTGCAAGCAATCCGATATTATTCTTTTTGATAATTTAAAGTATTTGGATGTGAAAACTTGGATACATTAATATTTCAACGATATGTACTAATGGAGTCATAACTAGGATCTCGATTTTTTATAATAGATATATACTCACACACAATCCTAATGGTTCTTTTTCGTTGACAAACTAAAATATATATCTTATTTATGGTCAACATTTAATTTCTTTTTCTGACTTGTTAGTTGATTGGTTAGTGTTGTTGAACTTCTGGAGTAATTCAAAATCCATTCTGCACTGCATGTAGAATTAACCTTGGACAAATTGAACAACTAAATATAAAATCCACCTTTCATGCACGTTTAAATAAATTTTGCTATATAAAATAAATGCTAATAGCAAACATTGAAATATACAAATTGCACAGAAACAGAGATTTCTTAAATAATTATAGGGTCTAAAAATTTATCTAATATCCTCTTAAATACGTACCTAAATGGGTTTAAATTTTTCATTTTTAATCTTCAGGTTTCAACACCATGTAGAAGAAAGTCTGACTAAAAATGTTTTTTTTATAAGGAGAATTACAATGTATTTAAAAATTGTTATCATAGAGTATTTATAGAAATAATCCTTTTTGAGTTTAAATAATATATTATTTGTTTAACATTGCTTTGTGTATCAATTATTTTTCTTTGCAGATTCAAAACTGAAAATAAATGCAAAAGCTGGATTCATTTTTGTTATTAAAAATTGTTTTTAATTTTATCAAAATAAACAATATATTTACATGCATACAATTTTTTATGTATTTTATTTCAAATATTTATAAGCATTACTACAATACAATTAAACACGCCGTATTTATAGTTTATAAAAATTAAAGTAATAAAATAACTAGTACCACAATGTTGCTGTTGCATGCCCTTGAAGTTAGCAGCGCTAGACCAGGTCCATGAGCACATACACCTTCTAAAAGTCCAGTACCATAAGTGGATTCTCCATCAGATCTCTCCCGGAGAGACCAAGGCAATGAAGAATATGTTCAGGAGAGGCCTGTTCATTTACACACTTGGAGCAAATTTCGAATTTCTTCGTACTTTCGTCGAATTTTAAGTTACTAAGATGACCACTTCTGAAATGGGCAATGGCCCTTTGTTCTTATCTATTAAGACCAGTATCCAGAGAAACACCTGGACGCGCGCAGCGGTACCACTGATGCTCAGGAGGGACAATCCAAGTGGTTTTATTCTCGTGCTTAATCTTTGAGTGAATCTGCTGAAATGTGAGAGGGTACAACAATAAAAACTACTGGCTGTAAAAATAATTTATATGAGAGAAACCATCACGGACTTAAGGCTAAAAATTCTAACTCTAAGCCGGCCTGTTTTGAAGGCTTCGAAAGCCTGCTTAGGTCTTCCCTTCAGGATTACTTTTCGGAATCTGGACTGGTATAATAGGAGTACACCTCTTCTTTTCCTGTCTGAGAGATCCCAGGATTAGATATTTTGATTTTGGGAATTTGCAGTCTCTAGGATCCATTAGAACGTCCGACTTGAATAAATAGAAGAGTTTTTCACTAGCAGTTTCGAATTCAGGCTGTAGTCACTCCCTGTTCTGTCTATGTTTTCCCCTCCCGAACTCACTCATGCCTTCTTTCTGTAGCCTCACTCTCTCTGGAAATAGTATTTCACGAGTCCCACGTCAACTTCATGGAAGAGAAAACAGGAGAATAATAAGGGATACAACTTTACGAGTGAATGAAATAGAAAATAAGTGACTTCCAGGGACAAAAATTTGGGTATTTTAATTAATTTACAAGAAATATCCGCCGCTCACCCTGTCTAGTGTTCAGAGTCCCTGACTACGGATAGGGAGGTCCTGGGTTCGAATCCCAATTCGGGCATGGATGTACTATCTCTCTCTGTCTATCCTGTCTTTGTCCTTTCTGTGTATGAATGTGTTGTAAATGTTGTTGCACATTACCTATAAACGGGTCCCTATGGGATGTGTGTACTGAAGAAGTTGGACTGCACACCAAAATATGGTTCAGCTGAAAAAGTGGAGCAGCGCACCCCATATTGCGAGCCTAGCTGGCACACGACAACAACAAAAAGAAATATCCAGCCAACTAATGCAACAATGTTTTGTCTCCTAGGAGTAATTATCATAAATACGATTATACACATGTTGCATAAATGAAGCATCAGAATTCTTCCAAGCACACATTCAAAAAGATGAGTACAGAAAGAAAAACATTTCTTCTTGCTGTCTGAATCGAGTGGGAGACTTCTTTCATCCAAAAATTCATATTTCTACTCCTGTGTTTCATTTCTATATGCACGGCTCCTAAGCTAACATTTCTTAGATAAAGCTCCAAAGGAATTAGATCCATCATCTGAAGCATTTATTTTTCATTGAACATTTCTTGATTTTTATTGAATAATCCTTTATTCGAAATACTCGCTTTGGTACTTACTTTTCAAATATAACCATATTTTATTCTAGCAATTTTTGAAGATTTAAGTCAAGCTTCCGACAGGACAGTTAAAAATCAAAACACAGTATTGAAATAATCACAAACTTACTTATGTGCTTATATGCACAATTACATTTGGCACAATTTACGTTGTCTAAAATGAAAAAAAAACTTCATTTTGTTACTTTTATAATCCCCGTCTTCCTAAGATATTTCACCTACTTAGCATTAAAGGGACCGAAAGCTTGCAACTTACATAATGGGAAGCCAGTAGTTGGGCTATTAAATGGTAAAAAATCTGCGTAATTTTAAACCAAGAATCACGCTGAAGATCTCAAGATTCGGACTGCTATGTTCAGAAGAATTATTTCTCATGGAGGGCATTTTAACCACGCTACATTTTACTTAACCCAATCACCATTTCTGGACACGATGAATATGCGGTTGGATTTCAACTCGAATTCACTACCGTCCGACAACGAGAGGCAATGCAGCAAAATTCATTTCATACATACCTTAACTCATCATTGCCCATTTTATTCCAATTAACAATAAGAAAATATTAGGTTGGTGCGTATGAAATGTCGGATTCTTAAGTGATTGTATAAAACTGCATATCTTTCTTCAAAAGCTGTTTATTCAATCAAATTATGCTCCATTCGCTTCAATACACTTCTCCCAACGAGATTTTAAAGCGTAGATGCCTGTCTTAAAAAATTTTGGTCTTTAGAATTGATAAACTCTGATATCGAGTTTTTTAGACTGTCTTCATTTTCATAGTGTTTGCCCCTTAAAAACAGCTCTAAATGCTTGAAAAAATGAAAATCGGTCGGCGAGAGATCCGGTGAATACGGTGGATGTTGCAATGATGAGCATACGTTTAACCGATCCAGCTTATTTCGCTCTGTCAGTGCGTGCGGTACCCACTTGTCCATCTTCTTAACCTTGCCAATCTCAGAAAGGTGTCTCAATATCGTTGTATGGTCAACTTTCATCCTGATAGCAAGTTCCCTCGTAGATACGGCTGGATCCGCTTCCACTAGAGCCTTCAGGTCATCATTCTTCACAGACGTTTTGGGTCTTCCGCGCGGCTCATTTTGCAGTGAAAAATCGCCATTCTGAAATTTTTCGAACCAACGCTGCACTTTCCGATCGTTAACCGTATTCTCCCCAAACGCTTGGTTTATGTTGCGTGCAGCTTTTGCAGCACTATTACCAAGTTTGTACTCATATAAGAAAATGACGCGAATGTCGGCAGAATTCATATCGGCAATAAACTCAAAAGAAATAAAAAAGGGAAGACCTTCGAGAAAACCTATTTTGCTGAAATGAGTCTCTGGCAATGGACAATACGAGTATGAATGAGGTTATGCCAAATACAAAAGTATAACGAAAACAGGGAGGAAAACGTCCGCATGTAAAGAGAATCCGACATTTCATACGCACCAACCTAATAGAACGAATACTGCTATTCGGCAATATTAATCAGAGTACTGTTACATAAATGCTTTCAGACATTTTTGATCCCAAAAATTAAAAAAAATCAAGTTTATAAATTTCTTACCTAAATATTTTATATGTGTATTTTTATAGTATACTATGAGCATATGCTTTGAACTTAATTTGTTCTTAGTTATGTAATTTTATTAAAATATTCATAGTAAAATAATAATGCTCATTATTCAGTGAATCATTCACCAAAGAATGTTAATTTAAGTCTCTTCAACAATTAATTCTCCACAGTTCAAGCTTTACTATTTCTTAAAATGGTAATTTTCAATTTTGTGTCACAAAACTTAAATTAATTGTAATAGTTAAAATGAATTTTTCATACTTTTATTAAGATTGAAGCAAGTAATGATTCTGATTCTTGAACGGTAAATTTAGGGAAATAAATTAAAAAACATAAAGAGATAAATAGATAGCCATAAATCACACTGAACTCACATAAACTGCAGTTTCATTCATGAGTTTTTGATTTAGCAATGAAACTTATAAGAATATACTACTTTAAAATGGATAACATTGTAAAATATTTTTATCTATTTATTAACAATTTATACATTTGAAATCAAATGTTACTCACTACAATTAAGCTAATTACTTATTTTGGAGAATTTTGCTTCAATTCTGGTGAAAATTGGTGTTAAAATGCATTACTCCGAATTTCGAGTTTGATATATCCCATGTGATTATAATGTGAAAACTGCTTGCTATACTTTTATTGGAATATATTTTAAATGTAAATTACATTACTTATATGAAGAATGCTCTCAGAATTTCCATTCTTTGATTTCCCAGGAAAAACCATGAAGATAATGCTCAAAATAAAACATTTTTCTTCAGGTAAATAAAATACCTGCGTATACGGATTTATTAATATAAAAGATAAGCTGTCATAAATTATTTTTAATGTCAGTACTTAATTTTATGTCCTATTACAGATTTTATCTTTGCATTCTAAATTGAAAGTTTTAAGAGTCAAATACTTATTTCTGTTTTCTTTTCATTATAATAAAAAGTTAATGGGAAAGCAAAATTTCATAGTTATGAAATTATATGTAGTTACAGGCACGAAAGTAACATACACGGTTTATTGGTATTATTACTTCAGTTGAATAATCTCACATGAAGTCGATGAGTGATACAGAACACGTTCGGTTTGTGCGATCCTGTTGTAAAATTCAGAAATAACTGATGCTGTCAGCAAACATGAGCTTTGGAAATATCTAGGTTCATGTTGACCACAAAATTAGATTAGAATTGATTCTCTGCTGTAGGTGTGCCTTCGAAAATGGATATATTTTTGATATAGCTTTCCATGACAATATACATCCTACAGTGTGTTAGGAGCAGTATGTGATGTGCATGTGCAAGCTTTTAGTATGTCAGTGTTTCTTTTAATGTTGTTAGATATGAAAGAAATTAGCGTTGAATTATAAGTCCGTATGATTTATATTCTGAACAACTTTGTATTGAAGTATCAAATTGATTTATATTTAAATAAATTAATCTCCTTAAATTGTTTCAAGGGGGAATTGTTTGCTTTGTAGAAAATCTCAAGATTTATTTCAAGTGAGATTTTATACCAACAGTTTACGTTTTGTCGTTTTACAATATTTAAGTGAATAAAAGGTGCTCTTTATAAGTATGTTTAATATATAATTTATCAAATTTGCAATACTGCCATACAAAATATGAAGCTCATAAAATAAGCAAATAAATTTTCAATCACAGTAAAATAATTTATTTAATAACGCATCATTATTAAAAACAAAATATTGTTGTAAAGGAATTATGTATGTGTGAAAATATATCGCTGAATACCACAACTTAAATCGTATCAACAATGTTCATTAATATCATAAATAATGCCGGATAAGTGATATAATAAATAACACTATGAAAATTAATTATTTTAAATATTATTGCAAAGGTAAAATATCATAAATAAAGCATAAATGTAACAAAAATGAACTAGAAAAATTTTAAAACTAACGCATAGCAAGAAAACGGTTTTATTATTACTAACTTTGTTTTTCGATTTCTTTGCTTTTTTAAAATGATAATAATACATAGAAAATAAACAAGCAATTCTTTACGCTCTTTTAAAAAGGTTATTTTGTAATCCTTTTAGGAAGAGAAAAATATATAGGTTATTGGATTTCATTTTCTATCCACATTACAAAAGCTATTTTTTTCAAATATAATATTTAATATGTTGTGATGTCTGAAAAATTTTGATTTTTTTTCCTAGATAACGAACATGTATTCTTCTTTCCCAATGTGTCACAATTTTGATCTATGATTTCTACTGTAAGTGACGGCTCTTGATTGCCTGCGGTGAATTCCTGGTTAAAACATATTTAGGTATGATTAAAAGACAAACTTTCAAAGTAATCCTTAGTTAATTATGTAAAATAATACACTCATGTTAGCTATTAGTTTTAAGTAAATAGTTTATTTCTAATTAAAATGGATGCTAATCTTTAACTCAGAGAAATTTAAATAATTTCTCGTAAGAATTGCATAACAAATAAAATAATTTCAAGTTATTTTTCAATGCATAGGATTAAAAAATGATTCGCGCAAAGTCGTAAACGTAGAACAATTTACATTGCGTTAAAAAAATAAATAATCAGGAAAATGCTTATGATTAAGAATCAATGCAATTTGACCATGACGGAAAATATGATTTCATTCAAAAACTGGGGCTAAGTTTTTGTGATATTATAAAAATTGTGACAGCAATTATATATATATATATATATATATATATATATATATATATATATATATATATATATATATATATATATATATATATATATATATATATATATATATATAATAGGTATAAAATGCTGATGACATTTTTTGCATACATCATATCAGCAAACAGGAGCAAAATGAGTGAACTCAAAAAACTACTTTACTGAATATAATCAGGAACAAAATATCTGGAAGGTTTTATACGTGATTTCGTCACTACAAAATGAATATAAAATAACTATAATAAAATTATGTTTTTTTGTTTTGTAGCAGTAATGTGTTATTTGCACAATGTATGCTTTTTGCTGAATCATAATCAAAGTGTGTTTAACACACATTCTACCTTCTTAATGTATTTTTAAAGACCTTGTCAGCTTCGTAAAGATGTCCACTTTGCGCCTTGAAAACTGCATATTTGAGTTTCTAAATAAGTTTGTGTTTCAGAATAATGTGAACTAATAGGAGATTATTTATCCTGTCTCCTTAAATTTCTTGTGTGTGTGAACAGGTATATGTTGTAATAATTTCATACTAATAAGTAAAATAACAAAGAGAGCATTTACTTTCATTTACGAGAATATATTTAAAATAAATGCTATGTTTTCTTCTTAAAGTTTCAACTTTTAAAGTTTTAACAAGATATAATATACAAAATAAAACGCAAATTTGTTGAATATTTTTTTGTAATTATTTAATTTCAGCTTATAACTTAGTTGATATTCGTGTAAACTGAGATTTTTTTTTCATAAATTAATTCCTAATAAAGCATTTAGTGTACTAAAGTAATTTCATTTTGAGGAATTTTTTGGGTAATTTTATTTAAATTGTTTCGAAATAGGTGTAGAAAGTTTCGTCGATTCCTTTTAAGCTGCTCTGCAAAACTAAAAGCAACATACACTGAGGGTAACACGGCAATCGGACTGTTATGATCAATAATCTGTTTCTGATTAACGAAACGGGCTCTTAAAAATAAATTTCCAAGTCTCTCAAGCAGCATGCATATGGTATATGGAGCAAAATTAAATATCCTGGAACTAGGGGGTACATGTACCTTCCTGGGGCTTGAGCAGCCACCAGGCGCGTCGGCAAGTGGTGGATAGCCGAATGTCCTGTAGGAATGACAGGATAGCCTTGAATATAGAATCAGAGGCCGCGAACCAGCTCCCGTAAACCCTGGTGTTATGCGATCCGTGCCTAGGGCTAATTGGCACCGCGGTATTGGTGTCTTAACGGAGCCTCTAGTTGCTTGGCGAACTTCTAGAGTAATTTGCCTTGCCCAGTAACTCAGGCAATGCTGGGTGGACTTATATTACCTGAACTTTTTAATTGTTATCTTGCGGCTGAAAAGACACAAGAAGTAACAAACCTTTCTGCATTTGCAGGTGAAGCCTCTAAAGTTGACCTTGCTGAAAAACACAAGGGAACTCAGAGGCAATCTTGTAAAGGGGCAGCAATGAATCCTTCACTTGAGGTAGAAATGACCTCCAAACTATCTTCTTCTGGTGAAAGTCAGGAAGCTATTCCTAGCATGACTGACTTTCTGACCAGATGGGACTGTTTCAGCAAGACCTTATCTGCTGGAAATGTCATGCAAGAGGAAACGGCAGAGCATGTCATTTACGAATGTGAGGCTCTTGCCCTCCCTAGATTAACTTCTTTAGGCTTCATCCATACTAGAGAGTTACACCTAGATTCCATTAAAGGGTTATCGGACTTTATTAGTAAAGTGGGTGACCCGAGCAACTGGAAATAGGAAACATTGGGTTTGGAGTTAATGGTACAAAATGCTGATAAAAGCAGAGGTGCCCAATGACATACAAACCCAATTTTAAGAAGAAGAAGAAGAAAATTAAATATGCCTTTATTTTTTCGCCATAAATAATATTAATTTATAGCTAAAGTTTTATTGAAGTAAATTGTGATGGAGATTAGAACAACTTCTTACATATCCTATATTTATGTACAAGAAAGCTAACTCTAAAATCCGAAAATTAATAATAAGTAAATATTTATATAATATTATTTATCAAAATTTAATTGAATTGAATGGTCATAAAATGCTTACCTTATGACTTTTCTGAATAATAAATGAAAAGACAGAATACTTTTCACACAAAATATTTTTTGTTCTTTTATTAAAGTATTTAAGTACTATATATGATGACACAAATTGTTCTTTTCGGAGTAAAATTTGACCTTTTTAGCATTTAATTAACTTATATTTTAAGGCTCTTCCCAGAGTACATAATTGCATGAAATTCAAGTTAAATGTAATAAAATTACATTGAATCTGAAGGTAAATTGCATATCATTTTGAATTAAGTCGTAATTTCTTAATGTTTTCGATTGTTTCAGTCGACAAATATTTACTTTTGCTCTGTTTTAACTCTGTCTTAAGTGAATTTGTAAATTTGGATGTCAAAGATAAAAAAGATTACTGAAAAATAAATAGTTAAGGATATGTCTTCTTTTATTTATTTTTTATTTGTCTCTTTTTATTTCATAAGAAACTAAAAAAATTAAGAAACATAGCAGTGTTCATTCGAAACACGTGTTATCATTTAATCTCAGTTTCATTTCTTAGTCTGCTTCATGCTGATAAAATGACGCAACAATATCTAGGAAACGAAGAATTGGAGGCAAGTAGTCAAACATTTCCCTGCATTTGATAGTCGTATAAATTCTAATGTTCATGACTCTTATGACAAAAAACACAAAGCAAAAACATATTTACATTATGTGCATATCAAATATTATATGATATTAATCTTATACAAAACCACTTCTTATGTACCTTCCATTTGGAATTTGCAAATATAAATAAAGGTATAATGAAATGCTATATATTCCCCTACTTTTTAATAACATTTTTGTTATAGCTAACTGTTTCTGTATTAATTATGCGTAAAGTTTCATCATTTACTTCTAAACTTTATCAATTTTGATATCATCGTTTTGATTTCAAAGTCAATATGACGTCATGGTGGTCCCTCATTTTGAGTGTTAGCAGATGCAGCAAAAACATGCAAATTCCTGCATATATATAGATTGTTTCCTCATATAGTGAAATGTATCTGAATTTTATTTTCTCCTACATACAATAATGTCGAGTTCCCAAAAGGAAATGTGCTCAATTATACAATGAATATAAAAGTTACTATAAAAATTAAGTTAATGAATCCAAGGTAATTGATGGTTATTCAGAATCAAATATTAAAAACAAAACATTTGTAAAAAAAAATTCATAAACAAAAGCAAAACAGAAAGGAAAACACAAAATAGCAGTTTCCTTTTAGAAATGAGAAGACATATTAGAATGCGAAGACATTTTAGTATGATCCAATTTTTAACTTTATGACTTACAATTAGTTAATCTGTGCATTAAGTATTTTAGGTACTACGGCGGGCACTTGAGGGTTGAACCCTATGCCACAAGAAGGCCAGAAACTGCTACTCATTTGTCGTTACCCAGCGGGCACCTGTGAGCCGAGTCACGGAGGCGAGGAGCGTTGCCCGCGCCATACCACCACAAAACCGTTTATAAGGTGGGCCATATTCATATATTATCACGGAAGAAAGGATAGAGAAACACAGAGAGAACAGAGAAGGAAAGTAACATCCATGCCCAAACCGGGATTTGAACCCAGGACCCACATCTCAGGAGTCAGGAGTGCTAACCACTCAGCCATCGTTCGGCGTGATTCACAAGTAACTTTGTACATTTTTTGTAATGTACCTTTTAACCTTTCTCTCACTCTTATATATTACTTTGTTAGTAATTATATTTTTAAACTTTTAAAGTAATTTCTTTGTAACTATTGTGCAATGTCGTAATGTCGTAATAAATGTTTTTTTTTTTTTGCATTATTCAAACTTTCTATTTCTTACGTCCCTAGAACAATGCTTTTTCAATTTACTAGCAACTAAAGAATTTAAAACAAAGTGATCAAAAATTATTTTTGAGGAATAATATGCTTAAAAACATTGATCAATTTAAAAATTATTATATAAATTTATTGGCTCATATTTAGTTATTTTGCTATTAGAAATTTTTGACTTTTAGCCAACTTCAATGTTATAAACATTTCTATACAAAAAGTAGTAATATATGGTTGGTAAAAACAAATATTTCGTTCCCGCATACACATAAAAATAATCTAGAGAAAATGCGCTTAAATTCTCAGATTTTATTTAATTATGAACTTATTTTCTGAGTAGTTTTCATTTATTATTTTTATGCGGTAGCTTTTAAGTCTCCTAATTTGCACTAATTTTTAAAAGTGAATTGGAAATAAACATGAAAATGAATTATAATTAAACTATAAAATACGTATTTTTTAAATATTCATCTTTATAAAACAACTAATATAGTATGGGATGTTTAGCATTGCTCAGCATACTAAGCCAAACTATTAATAAATAATTAAAATTTTTAAAATTTACGAGGATACTTTTAAACTTTTTCAAATGTAATTTGGAGTTAATCTCGATAATTAACTTTGAAATTTGCAAAGAAAAGTGATATCATTGCTAAATTTTAGAATATTTAAACGATATAACATCTTCTCCGCCTTGGTATTTTAAAAATATTAATGAACTATGACAATTTGGCGTCAAATTACCATTCCTTTTAGCATTATATTATTAATAAAATCTAAATAAATTAGCGGTTTCCCTTACCTTATTCGTAAATCAGTCTGACTTCGTATAAGGATTTCTATCACAAATTATCAACGTATCGGAATTCTTAAATTTTTAATTAAATTTAGAGCAAAAAAGGTTTCACAGAAAAAATAATTTTGTCTTTGTCAGTTTTTGAAAAAAATTTCTTTCAAAAAAATTTTTTCGAGGACTCTAATAAGTCCTCTCTTATTAAATAAAATAAATAACAAATGTGTTCAAAAAAATTTTATGACGTGACTTCGGTTGGTTGATTGACCCATGGTTAGAACTGAACATGAGGGTGAGAGAGTAGAACACATCTCCTTGATGTTTTCGGATTTATCGTCGCTTTTCGATGCCAAGCAGGGGAAATTCCGCAAGCACATTGCAGTACTTTATTTTATACGAGGTTTGTCCGGAAAATACATATAAAAGTTGAATAATAACTTTATTTTATTGTTTGCAGTCACCACCAGGTGGCACTACTGCTGTAACCAATCCCATCAACGCTCAGTTCGAGTCAGACCAATCTGTGTGTAAGTAGGAGTGTGCGGCTGCTGGTTGAAAGTTACTCTTTTTCACCTGCCGTCGGCATGGAGCTCTCTCTGATTGAGGAACAGAGCCGGATAGTGAACGGAAATTTTTATGTTGAAGTTTTGAGACGTCTCAGAGCTCGTGTGGCCTAAGTTCGACCGGATTTGGCAAAAGGGGACAGGTGGATGCTTCATAACGACAATGTGCCCGCTCACACGTCGCTCGTTGTGCGTGACTTTTTGGCCCGAAGCTCAATCACCGTGACAGACCCTTGTGACTTCTTATTGTGACAGATTTAGCCCCTTGTGACTTCTTGTTTCCAAAATGCAAAATGGTGCTTCGGGGGCGGCACTTAGGAGATGTGGAAGGCATCAAGGCAGAAACGACACGGCAACTGAACAGCATCACAACTGAAGACTTACAGCAATGTTATCAAGAGTGGAAACGGCGTTGGCAGAAGTGTATCTCGTCTCAGGGTGAGTACTCTTTGAAGGAGACCATATTGTAACACCTGATCAATTGTAAAATAAAGTTATTATTCAACTTTTATACGTATTTTCCGGAAAAACCTCGTACAACTGGTAATAGAGAATTCAATAACTTCCATTCTAGGTTCTACATTAAATTTTGACAAAAACTAAGTAGTAAAACGTGGAATTTTAAATTTCACTATCTTGCAAAATGTAATATAAAGAAGATAAAATATTGATAAATTTTTATTAAGTTACTATTTTAAACTGAAAAGTATATATTTTATCTTTGGTTAACAGAAATTTTTCACAAGAAGAGACACAAATATCTCATTTCATTGCTCTAGATTTCAAAGGAGTTACAATTATAATTTATTTATTGCAGTGATTAATCAAACTATTTCTGTTTTATAAAACGTTTTTATGAAATTCCAACATTGGAATTGTAAACTGGAAATATTGGGATTTAATTGTACAACTGTCTATATTTGTATATTATTGTCGATATTCATTGAGCTCTATTCATCATCCTTTAATTTTCACAATACAACTAAAAGATTTAAGTTTCAAATATATCAATTTGAGTCAGCTTTAACAAAAAAATACTGTAAATACTATTGTCTTACTTCTACTCTTCTTTTAAAGGAAATGTCTTTGTAGAATAATCGAAGATTCAAGTCACGCGAAAAAGTGTGAAACGTGGATACGAAACGAAATTGCCCCGTTCAGGTAGGTGATTCAGGAGCGAAAAATGTGCCTTAATTTTCTGACTGAAATGAAACTAGTCCTATTTATGGCTCTCGAGCTGCAGGGAGTAGGGGGTGGGGAGTAAATTGACTGGCTCTTAAATTAAGGGACGAAGAAAAATATTTTTAGCATATTTGCTCTGTAACGGAATGAAATAATTCTCTAACGAGTATAACTTTTTCTTGAATACTACATGAAATTTGTATTTCATTTAGTTCGATAACCAAATACAAAGTAAAAATTAATTAACTAAAGGGCTGCATATTTGATCTAATTAAATTTAAGCAATATTTTACGCATATTTAAACTAATTAAATTTAAACTATGTTTTAAAATACGTTTAAAAACACTAATTGCATATTAATACTTCCTGAAAAAGCATTTAAATTCCTGAAAACTGATGTGTAGTAATTAAATTTAAAGAGAATGGGACAAAGTTATCATTTTGTCTTTCTCTGCATTTCAAGTTTCTGGTTTTATTAATGATTTGGTTATTTTACATCAGTTGAAAAATTCAGCTCTTCTGAGAACTAAAACTATTTCATCCATTATATATTTAAAAACTGAGAAAAAGTTTCACTTGTATCAAAAAGGAATGACGAATTTTTGGATGGAACTATATAATTTAATGGTTAAATATATAATTTTGTTGGTTAAATATTTAATTTAATTCCATAACCCTATGTCCTGGCCAGTGGAGGAAATTATTTTTGTGAAGAATAGGATTATTTCTTGGAGTCGTTGGATATTTTTTGGCATTATGAATATAACTGAAATTTAAAAATGGGCAAAAATAATGATGATACAAGAATACTATTGATTCTAATTGTCACACATGTCTAGAATAGATGACTAAAAATTATCAAAAATTGTTCTAGCTTGAGACTTTCCGGTAAGGTCTTGAGTATGACTTAAGTTATAGGAAACGAAATTTTTTTTGCATGTTTTACTTACAATAAAAATCTAAATTTCTTGAGCAGCAGCGAATAGAATTTAGAAATCTGCGATGCTGATTGCAATGAAGTTACTTTCATGATATGCTCTGTGCATAAATGTGACGCGGCCTTTCGTTCATGCAGCGTGAGAATTCCGTCCTTAACCACTCAAACATCCAATTAACTCTTAAAATATACTGTTTCATCAACACTTTTCCACACTTTCATGGGAATATTTTTTCAGTTACTTTTTGTTAAAAAAAATTGAGTTTCCTCATTATTAACTAAAGTCTTAAAAAGAGAACTAACAACGTGCTTTTTCTTTCTTGGCAAATTTAAGTCAGAAGGACCTGGAACCAGGGGGTACGTGTACCTTCCTGGGGCTTGAGCACAGCCACCAGGCGCGTCGGCAAGTGGTGGATAGCCGAATGTCCTGTAGGAATGACAGGATAGCCTTGAATATAGAATCAGAGGCCGCGAACCAGCTCCCGTAAACCCTGGTGTTATGCGATCCGTGCCTTGGGCTAATTGGCACCGCGGTATTGGTGTCTTAACGGAGCCTCTAGTTGCTTGGCAAACTTCTAGAGTAAATTGCCTTGCCCAGTATCTCAGGCAATGCTGGGTGGACTTATATTACCTGAGCTTTTTAATTGTTATCTTGTGGCTGAAAAGACACAAGAAGTAACAAACCTTTCTGCATTTGCAGGTGAAGCCTCTAAAGTAGACCTTGCTGAAAAAGACAAGGGAACTCAGAGGCAATCTTGTAAAGGGGCAGCAATGAATCCTTCACTTGAGGTAGAAATGACCTCTAACTCATCTTCTTCTGGTGAAAGTCAGGAAGCTATTCCTAGCATGACTGACTTTCTGACCAGATGGGACTATTTCAGCAAGACCTTATCTGCTGGAAATGTCATATGCAAGAGGAAACGGCAGAGCATGTCATTTACGAATGTGAGGCTCTTGCCCTCCCTAAATTAACTTCTTTAGGCTTCATCCATACTAGAGAGTTACACCTAGACTCCATTAAAGGGTTATCAGTCTTTATTAGTAAAGTGGGTGACCCGAGCAACTGGAACAAGGAAACATTGGGTTTGGAGTTAATGGTACAAAATGATGATAAAAGCAGAGGTACCCAATGACATACAAACTCAATTTAAGAAGAAGAAGAAGTCAGAAAGATCTTTATGCAAAGGAATTGTGATGAATGCAGTACAGGAATTTTTTTAATGTTACAATAATTTAATTCTCATATGTTGAAAAACACGATTACAAATAATTATAAAAAAACATATATTTAAATAATAAAATAAATTTTCATTTTCTGCCTCCAGTTACATAATCTGCATGCACAGTTGGTGGCAATAAATTTTATATCATAAACTGAAACAAATTTTGGAACATGGTAATTCACCATAAGGTAAACTATTTTCCTTAAATGAAATATGCTTTGAAGAGAAGCAAAATTATATATCATTACGCTGAGATTAAAACACATATTGAGTATAGTAATATTAATGAAGCTAAGTACCCTAATCAGTATAGTATCAATAATTATTTGCTAATTTATTTTACTAAGTCATTAACTTTCATTTTGATATGTGCTATATTCAATGAAACTAATTTGTTTCAATTTTATCCCCAGTTTTTTTCGTCTATTTTACAACTGAAATAAAAGATAAAAATCCTAAATCTTTAAAGAAAATGAAAGTTTAGACATTTTCTTAGAAACAACTGGATAAATTTTAGTAATTTATGATTTTCATTGTATACATAAAAAATTTATAATCTTACACATGATTGAATTCAAACTATTATCCATAATCTGAATTTCAATGAAAATAAAGTTTACCATTTATAATATCTGGATACCCGCAAAATCTTCAATCCGTTTGCTTAACGTTGAAAGAAAATGCTCTTGAATTGGGTTCATACTAATGAAAAACTAAATTGAAAATTGATGGAAATCTGTATTCTGTGTTTATCATTCAGAAGCGTTTTACCAAACATTTTTCAATGTGCTTACATACAGAAATAAGAAAAATTATATATGAATGATAAGGATACAAATAGATATAGTACTCTCGTATTAAGGCTAGAAATTTTTATCTAAGTGCATATATTTAACTTTATATATTTTCTCGAGATATTGTCAATGTTGAAGGGTGCAGAATCAGAAGAATAAAGATTTTGAGAAGCTGTTCTAAGGAAGGTATTCATTTCTGGCCCACTTGCAGTAGCAATAGGTTGACCAAACAGGTTTTCAAATTATTTAGAGTCTTATAAGAGAAATTTAGCTGTTTCAACAAGCGGCAATCGGTGTTTGCAGTTTCTAATGAGAGTGGAAGTCATCAAACTAATCAATCATGCTCAATTCAATGCTCCATAAAAATATCAATGTTAATACTGATTTAAAGTCGTCTAGAACAGTATGATTAAAACAGCAGTTAGTTACGGTAGTTGAATGGAAAGTCATGCGTTCCATTTGTTTGTCGCTCAACGGTTATATTTTGCACACGAGAGCTAATTAGACCGAGACCTACGGTTTAAAGTGTATTCTGAACCACTATAAACATCCATGCCCAAGGTGGGATTCGAACTCACGAACTGTTGAACTGAAGGCAAGAGCTCTAACCATTCAGCTGCCAGCTTGGCCTGGAAAGTCTTGCAACAATATTAGTAAGTCTACTTCCAGAATATACTAAAATATAAGCCGCTGTTTCACTTTGAGGTAAGTATACATAGATGTATCAAATTAACTTTTCCGATACTCGTTAAAGCCTTTACAGTGATATATTAATCTATTTGTCTATATATGACCGCTTTTTTCACACAAAAGCTTATTTGACAAGGAATTGCATTACAAAGAAAGTACTGAACGATATTCAGCACCCGAGATGGTAATTGAACTTGAACCAGTGGAATGTTGAAGTGAACCTTTCAGCGTTTGGTAAAATTCCCATATAAATATTCAATGCAATTAGAAGTATTACCATGTATGCGATCGTCCAATATGGGAATTCTCAGCTTAAGTATTTGAAATAATTTTCCTTCAAAAAATCTTTCATATGGGATTGGCGCATATAAGCTAGGAAATTTCCCAGCATCCCACACTGCTGTAGTAACTGTAAATTAAATTATTCAAACCAAGAAAAATAACTTGTTTAAAAATTTTTTACTTCAACAGGGAATGGTGCAACTTGAAGCAAACTTATTGAAAAAATGAGCTGACTTATGTATGCATTTAATTCAATAGAACTTGTACTGTCAGGGATATGCGCACCAGAATCTGTACCTGCTCTAGAATTTGGCTCCACCAATCAAGAGCTGGGTCCAGAAAAAATGTGGGATTCTTCGTTCGTTAAAATCGAGGATGAAGCATAGGATCCTCAATGCTTGGTCTGTTGCTTGTAGAGGTACCATTTCATTTGGGAACATTGACTTCGTGTGGATGACATTCACTGTGCTGAAGTTATTTCATCCATCTTATAATGCAGTGCAGCTTTTACTCTGGTTCTCCCATTAGAGATGTTGATGAACATTTTGCCACTAATTTATCGATGGGACCACTAAGATTTTTTTGCATGTCATAGACATGTCTGTAAAACATTCTTTAAGCAGCCATTCATTATGCATCTTATTCACTTCAGCAGCTCAATTCATTAGACGCATTCCCTTTCTTATTACAAGAGAAATTCAAACTTTCACCTCATTAAAATGATTTGCTGAAGAACATTTGGAACTGGTGTAAAATAACAGTTGCATTTAATCACATATCATTAAATCAACTACTACGGACTCAAGTAAAAGAATCACCTCACAGACTTTACTGTGTAGGGTTTTTTATTATTGGTAGAATTACTTTTTTAAATATTTATTTTTAATATAGATACAAAAATATTTTTGAGATTGTATTTTTATTTACCAAAGCAAGTAGTTGCCTCCATCTTTTTCTCACATTTCACTAAACATTATATAGAAAATACGTGTTTTATTAGGTTGTGCTACCACTGTGAATTTGTATCTATGATCATAATCTTTCTGTATACATGATAGATAGATAGATAGATAGATAGATAGAGATATAGATAGATAGATAGAGATATAGATAGATAGAGATATAGATAGATAGAGATATAGATAGATAGATAGAGATATAGATAGATAGAGATATAGATAGATAGAGATATAGATAGATAGAGATATAGATAGATAGAGATATAGATAGAGATATAGATAGATAGAGATATAGATAGAGATATAGAGATATATAGATATAGAGATAGATATAGAGATAGAGATAGATAGATATAGAGATAGATATAGATAGATATAGATATAGAGATAGATATAGGGATAGATATAGAGATAGATAGATATAGATATAGAGATAGATATAGATATAGAGATAGAGATAGAGATAGATATATAGATAGATATATAGATAGAGATAGATATATAAATAGATATATAGATATAGAGATAGATATAGAGATAGATAGATATAGAGATAGATAGATAGATATAGAGATAGATAGATAGATATAGAGATAGATAGATATAGAGATAGATAGATAGATAGATAGATAGATAGAGATATAGAGATAGAGATATATAGATATAGAGATAGATATAGAGATAGATATAGAGATAGAGATAGATATAGATAGATAGATTTTGCAGTCTGTCATTCATTGGGAGTGAAAGTAGCTTGTCATAGGGATTGTAAAACTTAGATATGTTATATTCATTATATAATGTCATTAGGATTTTCCCCCATTCAGCACCACAGAGATCGGAAGTGATGACACCTTATACAATGAGGCCCAAAGAGAATGTCCTCGCTCCCAAGAAAGTGTAATTTCGTAATTGAAAAGCAGGAGAATCTCAGGCTTGGCATGCCTATCCAAGAGGTATTCTTTCACATGTAAGACATGTTCGTTAATGGCGACTAAGGCATATTAAATACATCAATGTAGGATATTAATACATTTAACATGCCTTAGTCGCCATTAGCGAACACGACGTATCTTAGGTTGGGTCAGGATTATAACTGAATACCATTTGAAAACGAGAACAAAATCCCTCTCAAACCAGGCCACAGCGACTTCTATTTACATGTGCTATTCAGTTTGAATGGCAAATAAACATTCTAAGAAATATTATTCTCAATTAG
This sequence comes from Latrodectus hesperus, assembly GCA_037975125.1. Lineage (NCBI taxonomy): Eukaryota > Metazoa > Arthropoda > Arachnida > Araneae > Theridiidae > Latrodectus > Latrodectus hesperus. Next base: position 7,572,901 of record CM075855.1, read on the forward strand.
AATTAAATATCATGAAATTTAAGTTTCTTATGTAATGAAAAAATCATCGATGTATGAATTGATTGCTAACTCTCGCAAATAAATTACTTTCTTCATTACAAATAAATCTTGATAATTTAATTTGCACAAAAGAGGAAACACCAGTTTTGTTAACATCAAATTCCAAATGCAACTCAGTTGATTTTTCGAACGTTTACAAAAATAATTATTTTGTAAATTAAACAGGCATGAATTAGAGATTTCAATATTATTCTTTTCAGTTTATTTAGTTAGAGAATTGGGATAATTAAACCAATGCTGCATGAAAAAAATTAAAGAATATGAATTTAATAATGTTTAATGTAAAGAATTTAATTTCCTCGTATGTGTTTGTATTTGTCAAATAGGAATTAAGTTTTATTTGAAGTTATTTGATTTTCTATGGAATAAAATGACAAACATTCTGCACTTATGAAATTATCTAGTTTCTTTGAAAAAGGATGTTATTCTGATTTTTAAAGTAAATATTTTTCTGCAACATAATGGAGAAAAATAAATATGTATTCTTTTTAGGTATGCTGATATTTAGAAACTTTTCACCTAGCAAATTTAAATGTAAATAAGATATCAAGTAAATATTATATGAAGGAATTAATTTCATTTATCAAAGTTTTTTAAGGATATTTTCATATAAGTATAAACAATAGCCTCCAAATACACAGCAGAGCCCTTCTCTTAAATATTCATTTACGTAATACAATATGGGGTGCACAATTATTCACATAATCAGCATAATTTAAACTACTTTACTTTTCATTATATTTTTTGTCACTGACAGAGTACTTACTGTTTTATTGCATTAAATTTTCAGTTTTCTATGATAAACATTAGCAACCAACAGCCTCAATTTTTTATCTACACTCAGAAAAATAGATATACATTTTCACTGGCATCATAGAATCAAATTTCTGCGTAATGTTAGCAAGTAGTATGTAATGAATTTCCAGAGCACATTTTGTGTACATAAGCTATCTCAAAACGATGGTCTTTTGGTTTCTTTTATATCTTCCGGATAAAAAAGGGATGCTTTTAAAAGAATTATTAATCCTTTAAACAATTTGTTGTTCAATAAATATTTAAGTTGAGTTAATTTCAGGAAAAGCATCAATTAAATGAGTAGAGTCAATATTTTTTAATTTCTGCGTGTAATATATCAATTTAATATGTATATTTTTTTAATTGGATAAATTATTTGTTGAAGCACTCATCTTATATGGAATTTGACTTGAAAACTTCCCAAACAAGATGGAAATCATTTAAATTTGCAATCATTTTACACAGTATGTGATAAAATAATCTTAACTATAAGAACATTTAAGAACAAATTTAATCAATATTTTTGGGTAAATATTTCAGTAAAAAAATATATTTGATGTCTAAAGAAATATCAGAATCAAACTTCATACATTTGGCTTCTGTGGCTACAGATACTTGTAAGATAATTCTGTAATGTGTGTGTAACGCATAACTCAAACACTTATCTTAATGGATGCGATGCAGCAAGAAGTGCTTCGTGAAGACAAGCAGTCATTGATAATGAATCCAGGACAATATACTCAAAAGATCTTGATCTTATTACTTAACCACTGATGATTGATAGACATAAAAAATAAAAATACGTATCCTAAATCTAAGAAAATGTACATAATTTTTGTTAGTAAAACAATCACAAGGGATAAAATATCACTCAGGGCAGTAATAAATATTTTATGTTGTTGTTATTGTTACTTTATAACACTTGGACAAGCCAAGCTCGTTAGCCTAGGGCTATGCGAAATTAACACAGAAGGGTGCGTTTTTGTTTAACCAGAGCACAACAAGAGTGAAAGTACACTTTGCTTTAAGACTCCTCCGACAGATGGCACCACCAGAGGATGGATGCACTCTCTCAATTTATATATTTTATTATTCAATGAAACTGCATTCATGTATTGAAAAGTAGCAAGATTTATCACTGTATATTATTGCGATTATCTACCAACTCAGTGGCTCAGAATTCTTTAGTTAAATGCGATTTTTCTCTTTAGCATTCTCATTTGTAACAATATTTGCTTAACACCGCTTAATCCTAATGTTTAATTAATGAAGTTATTGTGGTTTAACTTCAATGCAAATACATACTTTTCAGATTTTAATTATCATAAGATAAACTAAATTTTAAATCTGTACATTTTCTCATTACATTTTGCTCTAGCACATATAAACTTTTACAATATTACAAAAGAATCTAAATTACAAATACTACATGGCTTAAAGGAAATTATTTTTTAATACATGTGACTTTTTTTTGAAATTTTATAAAGCATTCTACATTTAATTTACAGGGCTACATTTAATTCTGCAAAGGGCACAAGGGTATTACTGTGAAATTTCAAGATCCTATATTCCTGAAGCCCTCGGACATCATGGAAAAGTCATACATGTTTGAAAGGACATTAGGAATAGTTTTTCCAACTAGAGACGAATGGGATAACATGTTCGAAACTAAAACAGGAGATCTAATCTAGTACACAGATGGATCACTGAAAAACAGCCTCGCAGGACTGGGAGTATGTGGCGTGTCACCAAGAACCAGCCTATCTGTAAGCCTTCTGCGATACGCTACGGTCCTCCAGGCAGAAATTTTGGACATTATCCACTGTCTGCGACTAAATATGAGGAAGGGCTATCATGGTAAGCGGATTCTCATTTTTAGTGACAGTAAAGCCGCTTTAAAAACGCTCAGTTCTTTCGAAATCAAATCTAAAATGATTTTGGAATGCAGTAACCTTCTTACAGAACTGGCAACTAGAAACAAGGTGATCTTTGTATGGGTGCCAGGGCACAAAGGTATCGAAAGTAAGAAAGAGCTGATAAACTTGCTAAACAAGGATCGTCTTTTGCTCCCATCGGTGCAGAACCTTTTTGTGGGATCAATTTGAAGACCGCAAAAACCAATGTTCTTAGATGGGAAAAACGGAAGTTGTATGAAGCTTGGCTCAACATTCCTGGTCAAACCCACGCTAAAAGTATGATTTGCGGATTATCAGTGAGAATTTCTTCTTAAATTCTAAGATGCTCTAGGCAGGAGATACGTTTAATCGTAGTCTTCATAACTGAGCACTACTATTTCAGAAAACACCTCCATAAAATGGGAGTGTTTCAGCAAGATCCCATCTGCAGGAAATGTCATACGCGAGAGGAAAACGGCCAGCCATATCATTTACGAATGCGAGGCTCTTGCCTTCTCTAGATTAACCTCTTTAGGCATCATCCATACTAGAGAGTTACACCTAGACTCCATTAAACGATTATCGAACTTTATTAATAAAGTGGGTGACCCGAGCAACTGGAACTAGGTAACATTGGGTTTGGAGTTAATAGTACAAAATGGTGATAAAAGCAGAGGTGTCCAATGATATACAAACCCAACTCTAAGAAGAAGAAGATCGATACTGAATAATATAAAAAAGCTGTTCATGTCCCATGACAATCATCTACAGTGGATACCTTCCCTCTGCGAGCTGGAGGGAAATGAAACTGCAGATACCTCAGACAAGGAGGCCTCTAGAAGTCGTTGTCACTTGGCACCTCTCACCTTTTTGGAAATCTTTTCAAGAGTAAAAAGCAGGATTAAAATAACATGGATTGTTCCTCCAGAGAACCAATGGTATCAGTATTCTCGTCCGGGAAGCTCATTGGCTCACGGCTATAAAATACAGGAACTAACTTCTCTCACTCGCTTTCAAAGTGTCCACTTCCGATCATTAAAATTTTCTGAGTGCTCAAGAATTGTCGAGACCTGCACCAACTGTTTCACTGAATAAGCTACACCAGAACACTTGAGAGCCTGGGGATTTCTAAGCAAGATTTATACGACAATCCTTTAATGTTGCTAGAATCTTTGGTTGTGCTAGAACATTATGAATCTGTGTGTGTGGTCTAGCGATGCAGGCTTAAGGACTTATGCAACAACAAAAACATTTATCGAAATTATTGGCGCTTTTATTATATTTTTATTTCACTTAGAAATAAATTTTTCTCGCTTCTTTCCGAATTAAACACTTTGTGCGAATTTATGTTAATTAAAAAAACATGCTACTATACAGATTTTATATTAACAATAGAACAATAGTCTATTCCTGTAGTAAAGTGTCTTATTTCCTATCAGCTGTTTGGATCCTTAACATGAAGATGAATATTTAAAGAATTGAACTTTGTAAAAATTTAGTCAAACACTTCACAAGCACACACACAACGTTATATACATATATATATATATATATATATATATATATATATATATATATCTGATATATATATATATATATATTCTCTGATATATAAAATAACTGAAATATACAATTAATAATTATTTAATTAATTGAAGTATGAAAACATTTTTTTACGTCTTGTATAAAAATTACAATATTTTTAGCACATTTTCAAAAATTGATTTCTACAATTTATTCATTTTTAGGATTCATAAGTCTAAATAAAACTGAAATATACAATTAATAATTATTTAATTAATTGAAGTATGAAAACATTTTTTTACGTCTTGTATAAAAATTACAATATTTTTAGCACATTTTCAAAAATTGATTTCTACAATTTATTCATTTTTAGGATTCATAAGTCTAAATAAAACTGAAATATACAATTAATAATTATTTAATTAATTGAAGTATAAAAACATTTTTTACGTCTTGTATAAAAATTACAATATTTTTAGCACATTTTCAAAAACTGATTTCTACAATTTACTCATTTTTAGAATTCAGAAGTCTAAATAAATTAGAAATTTATTAATAAATATTAATTTTAAAAAATTTTACTCATAATTAAAAAATGTACTATTTTTGCAATTTTTTAGTAGGTAAAATATATATTTTTTAATTTATATTAAAATGTGTTAAGGCCCAAATTTACAAGCTAAATTGCTTTTTCTTAACTCGAAGCTGAACATCCTTAGATAAAAAAAAAATAATTTTCATACGTTTTAGGAAAAAGCTTGAAAAATAACTTTATTGGTGGGAATCTGCATTTAACTATTTTTAATTTCATGTACTTAACTGTAACGGTCAATTTATTACAATATAAATGGTAGCTTTTTTGTGTGTGTTTCCACTATTGAATGACTTGAATTGTTTTTCAAATATAATTCTAGTGAATTTGAACTAAAATTTAATAAAACCAAAGAATCCTTTCTACGTAATTTTGAAATTTTCTGGTTAAGATTATATAATTTAAAAATCTCTTTATGTATCTAATATGGATCGCTTCAAATTTAATTATTTGTATAACAAACGTATTAGTAATTTTTTTAATTAAAAAAATAATTTTGATCACAAAGAATTGCTTAGTGACATTATGTAATAAAATAATTACTTTCATTAAGTTTAATGTTTAATTCTTCAAAAGTAAAAATTCAATATTATTTCAACTAATCTTTAATACGGAATTTTCGAAAGGTCCTTCCATTCCATATACATTGTAAGAGCTGAAACTATTTTCTACATTAAAAAATTTAGATCTTCTTTAAACATTAAATAAAATACAAATATTTTACTGCAGGACAATTTATTTAAAAATTTAATCAATTAAATTTATCCTAAAAATTAAATTTGATTAAAAATGTTACAATTTTCTAATAAAGAATATTTATTTTCCTAAACACTATCCTTACGTCCTAGGGAACAATTATAATAAATGTATAGAAGAAATTAAATAAAAATTATAGAATAAATTGACTTTTTTCACAACAGGACAGAGACGATAACAAAAATATCGTACTTTTATTTTTTACTAGAAATTTTTTTTTAATCAGATGACATATAAAATAGCATTCTTTTTAATGCTGATAAATTAAAATTGTGACTTTAGTGTAAATAAATTAAAGCAAAAATGATAATTTTAAAAACAAACGGATTTCATTTTTACACTTTTAATAATTGTTATGTAATGAGATTATAAATCTCTCTCTTTATATATGTACATATATATATATTCATGTTGTTGAAAACCGAATATGCATTCACAGGCACGGTTGCAGACTATACCTTAGGAGAAAATTGAATCTTCAAATAAAATAATAAAAATAAATAAAGGTTTATATATATTGGATTAAAAGACAATATGGTATTTGTGTTTAATGTATATTTACTAAAAGTGTTTTGAAGATTATTTTACATTATTTTTTTGTAAAAAAAAAATTATATTATGTAATTTCTATTGAGCTTGTCATCCTGATTTGATTAGGAAAATTATATAATAATCGCAAATACAAAAAGTTTTCAGTAGTAATTTCTTATTCATATGAAGCTAATTATAAAATATGAATAGCTACTGAGCAAATGTTTTAAAAACAAATCAATCAAACTCCATCTACTATAAATAACATGAGCATTTTATACAATCAATTTCTAAAGTTTATTTTTGATTGTTACTGAATATTTAATTGTGAGAAAGTGTGACAGAAAGAAATTTTCTTATTTTGTGAAATAAGAAAAAATCTTTCAAAAGGAAATTTTATAGAATCATCTCTTGCAATTCAATTCTAGCATGGATAAATGAATTATAGGAATTTTTCTCCAATAAATATCTTACTATGTAACTTATTGAAAAAGAAAATTTCTTCTGTGTTTTTATAAAATAGTAAATTATTTTTAGAAGAACAATTTTTTTTGCTTTCCTTTTAAATCAAAAAGGAAATTTATTCATAGTGCGATTCTAATGAATAATTATTTTAACTCTCGTACTGTTTCATGAATGACAAGAGTTTCTCTTCATATATTATCTTAACAAAACACTAAGGAAAAGATATATACATTTTCCATCTGCGTAATAAATAAGAATTTAATTCTGAAAAATAAATATTTTCTCTAAAAGCGAAAAGACAATGGTTTCATAATGCCTTCTAAAAAATACTTCATTGTATTAATTCTGATACTTATTCTTGAATTTCAAGAGTTTTCCTTTAAAATTCATCTTAATAAAATACTTAGCAAACGAATTTATTTTATATCAACGTAAAAGGATAATTTTCTTCTGAAAAATATAATAATATAATAATTTACTTCTGATAAATTTGCTACCAGTTTGCTACATTAAAAAAGATTATTTTAAACTGTAGTAAGCAATCTGTCATATTTGTTTTAAACTTTAAGATTTTATTCAGATGTATTATATCCTCATCATTGTGCCAACCAATACTGAGTGGTTGGCGTTCCTGTCTATTGAGCGTGGGATCTCGGGTTCGAATCACGGTTCGGGCATGGATGTTTCTTTCAGTGTTTTTCTGATCTTTCTGTTGAGATGATGCATAAATGTGGCCTACCCTATAAATGGGTTTGTGGTGGTATGATGGGGGTAAGGATACTGGCCACCGTAACTTGCTCACAGGTGTCCACAGTTTCCAACTTGTTGTGGTGAAGGGTTAATCACCTAGCGCCCGCTATTATTAAAAAAAGCCTTATCATTGTAAATTAGAAATTTGAACAAGATCATTTCTCACGATTTCTTTTTAAGCGAAAACTAGATTGAGCAATTATAACTATCGATTGTTTTTACATTTCTCGAATTATTTACATTAGTTCAAATTGAATTCGGTTATTAATCATCTGAATCTCTGTTTGAATAGTTAGAAATTTCAGAAATAGATGATTTTCATGTTATGCTCTTTCACCTTGACTGCTTTGGTTTTTCCGTTGTTGAGGGGATTAGGAGACTGTTGATTCTAAGCTGATTGAGAATCTTCCTCTAGACACGTTGTAAAATCAAGCAGCAATTTTATTCTTTAATGGTTGGACATAAATTACAAACTACAGATAGAAAGCACTAACGAAAGAACATTTTTGATGATTAACTGATCACATTATTATTATTTCCATTTGAAGCAACTTGATGTAAAAAAATTTACATTTGCAACAGTAAGTTACTTAATACATATTACCACTATAGTAAACTGGTATAGTAAAGACTTGCTAGCGGTCATATTAAGTGCCTCACTTTCAACGAGGGCAGGAAAACTTTCGTCACCTGCACCAAGTGCCAAAATCATCAGGCTTCTCCTGAGCATCTTTTGGATTGCATGGGTCTCTCTAGGGAGGATCTCTTTAGCAATCCTCTTTTAGTCTTCGACTTCCTTACAGTCAACGAACTCGTGGATCTAGTCTGACTCCGTCAGACATGGAGGATAAGCAACAACAACAACAACAGTAAAGAAAGTTGAAAATAGAAACTCTATTTGAGACAGAAATTATTCTAAAAACAAAATGAGGATTTCTTATGTGATGGTCTAGAAATTAATATTGTCCCTAATGATTTACTTCTTTATCATTTACATTTCACTTGAAAATATCAGGTATTTATGAGTTAACAGAGGGGGATATTAATGAATTAATTTAAGCATTAATGTAGGGAAAAATCAATTAATAAAAATTGGTTTGTGTTTTAATTGCGACATTGAAGTCAAAGTTTTTGCTTTTGAGAGAGATTCTCTGTTTTTCAATTTCATTATATAAACTTTTGAAATGAATGTTTAATTTTTTTTATTATGATGCATTGAAAAGAGAAGATAAAAGCTTCTTAAGCAAATTAGTTTCTCAGAATTGGAAATATTGGAGTTCAATCATAATTTCATATCTGGCATTAACATGCTTGGATACCTTTCAGTTCATTGCTGCAGAAAAGTCACGTATTAAAACGAAATTTTAAAAGGATATTTAATCGATCCAAAATACTCGGTTATTAATATTCAAAATCAATAATTGTTTCATTTTTCACAATTTCTTGAAATTCAAAATAAAATACATTAAGATGCGCTTTAAATTTATGAATGCATTTTTAGAAAATATACAATAGTTTATTTAAATAATTTTATAAGTTATTTTTAAAATAGGTACATATATAAAATTATGATTGATTATAGAACTGTTTATTATTCATTATTTGCTTAATCTTAAGATTTCAACATTACATAAGCATGAAAATATCTATCAATATCTCTAACATCTAAGTTCTATTCCAACTTCAGTGCATACTGACATTAATACACTTCCCATACTTTATGTTCAGTAAAATATTCAATAAAATTACTGGAATTTGAAAGAGTGGTAAATGATTGTAAATTTTAGAGTTGATTACAAAAAGTGTGTAACAGTTAATATATGAAAAAAAAACTTTATATAACTCTCTAAATATATGAATAAAAAATTTTACAATTTTATTGGAGAAAATTTGAAGTTGATTCACTTTGCAGTATTCCATAAGATATCTTTAGAGTTTGTATCACTGAATTTATGCTTAAGTTTTCAATGGAATGTATATTTTAGTTTAAAAAATTCAGACTAAAAGATACTCTTTTGAAAAATATATGTAGATAAACAGTTAAGCCAAAGCTATGAAGCTTGGTGAACTAATAAGTGAGTGATTAATATTTCAACATAAGTGACATGTCTTTGTATTCTTGTGCAAGTTAAATTTATATTGCTCGATCGTGATCGATTAAAGGAACCGGTAGTAAAAGTCAAATGTAATTAGAAATGTTTTTTGAGATTTGATAGTTATAATTTTAAATAAATAGGGTACTAAAAGAAAAAAACCAGTTCCTTATGAACACTGTTGCCATCATCTAATTGTCTTCATTTGGCAATTTTCCTGGATTAGGAGTATCGAAGCATGTGGAAAATTTTGTGAATCTAAGCATTCATTAAAGAAATTGTTGTCTACAACTCAACATAGATCCTTTTTTTTATCCTACGCCCGACCTTGGTTTTTCAACCATCAGTCTCTGTCGGGCAGCCCAATACAATCTTGAGGTGAATGAAAAGTCATCTTCCGCAGAATTTCTATCTGCGACGTCCGAAAGTCCAGGGCAAGTGAAAAGGTGGTCACCAGTCATATCCTCTAGTCCGCAAAAAGGGCAGATTGGAGAGTCCCTCAAACCCAAACGGTGAAGGTGTTTTTGCAGATAATCATGCCCAGTTTTAAGGCGAAAATTTGCCACTCCCACAGCTCTGTGGAGGTTACACGGAATAGGCTTTGTTAGTAAGGAAGCCCATGCTTTCTCCTTTATGCACATCTTGTAAATATTTCTACGATAGGAGGCTATATTTGACTTAATAAGCCTTTTAACAGTATGGTACTCCAAGGCTGGAGAAGGCTGTTGTAGATTTGAGCCAGCCTTTGCCAATTTATCAGCTGCCTCATTTCCGGCGATACCACAGTGGCTGGGTATCCATTGCAGCACAATTTGTCGTTCTTCTTCCAGTAGAGAACTAATTACGACAGGAGTCAGTCGTTTAGTGAAAACAGAGGGCACCACGTGAAGGCGACTGACACCACCCCCCCACATAGATCCTACGGAAGGCAGCACTGTCTATCTCAAGAGAATTTGATTGTGTAGTGCTCGAGGGACTGTCGCCTATTCAAATAATTATCATTCCTCCATCTGTGAAGCTTTTCAGGTATTATTCCTCCAATTAAATCAATATTATAATGAAAACAACATAATATAATAGCATTTTAATTATTTTACTTTAAATTTCTAAATGGGTTTAAAAATAAAAAAGCTCTGATACATAGATATTATGTATTATTTGCATGAAAAATGCTATTTCCCGTAGATTTTAAATTGAATTAAATTTTAAATCGTAAGAATAATTACCTAGCAATTAAATGTAACTCTTTATTTTAGTTATACATTATCTTTCTTCAACACTATCCGTCATAAAGCATTGAAGATTATCAGTTTGACTTAGAACTGAATTCCATATGTACAAGAATTATCACTTACAATATTGATTCATTTATTTTTTGTATAATAAATAGGAACCAGGAAAAGGTATACATCAGTCTACAAAAAGTCCATGAGTGTCACAAACTTGTATGCAATACCTGATTACAGACGAATACGGAAAAAGTAGCATTTTATGCATTTTAAAGTAACACAAGGTTATGCTTTGAAAATATGATTGAAATCTCTATTTTCTATCATTTTTCATATATTTGTGCATAAATATAACTTTTCTTGGTCCGCATAATGCAGCAAGTCTGTTTAAATTATTTTGTCTGGAAATATAGAGTAATCAAAAATTTCACTAAAGTATATTTTTAAATTTATAAGTAACATACAATGATGACTTACATTGACTGTAAGTATTATATATAACAAAGAAATAAGGTATTATATTTTATAACTTAAAAAAGGTTCGAAAAATGAAATAAAATGTCAAAGTTCAATATTTAAACTGAAATGAGCTTAGTAAATGAAATATAACTAGTACTCAGAAAAACTGTGTAATAATTTGGCAAAATGTACACGCATAAATGCATGAACATATTTCAAACATGAATTTATTTGTGCATTCCTTTGATAAACAATTTAAAACTAAAAAGATCAGTAATTGTTCTCCTCATTTAATGAATATTAATCTATAACAAAAGCGACTTCTTTTTATTAAATTTGTATAATATGCAAAAATATTTTTAATCCATATATATTTTGATAGAATTGAAATCTAAATCTTATTATTATAAAATTATTAACTATCTTAAGTACACATGTTTATTATAATTCATGTAAAATATTTTATTATAGTCTCTTTTCCATAGAGTCCTAGCAATAAGTGTTTTCATTAATTTGCACAATTTAACATAAATTGGCATAATTTTATTTTATTCTAAAATTTCAGAAGAATCTCAATGTCATTCTATGTTATTCACAAACATTCACAAGACTTCCCTATAGAATTTTGATATCTAAGAGCTTAGAGATTTTTGAAGACCTTAAAAATCCTCTCATATCAATACTAAAATATTTTAAATTATAAGAAAATTTGATTACGAACACTACATTTTTATTGTTTTTTTATCTTTCAGAAATATAATGATGAAATTACAAATCATTTATTGAATGTTTTTATATAAGTATTTAAGCATTTTCCGCGCAGTTTTTTTTATTAAAAAAAATAGTTGGCTTATTTACATAAGCCATTTACATTGTAAATAAAAGTCAAATTTCCCAAAACAATAACCCAAATATAATAAGTAAATATATTTTCAAATAGAAAATTTTATTGTATGAATTGAAAATTGAAATAAAGTATTGAGTAGGATTTCTAATTTCAGATGCACAGTTTTTAATGCTGACGATTATTTAATGTGCGAAATAATGAAAGATAGACACAATTTCTTCACAGTCTCATGATTGCGATAATGGGAGTCACTGTCTCTGGATTGTGACTCTCATGATTGCGATAATGGGAGTCACTGTCTCTGGATTGTGACTCTCATGATTGCGATAATGGGAGTCTCTGTCTCTGGATTGTGACTCTCATGATTGCGATAATGGGAGTCACTGTCTCTGGATTGTGACTCTCATGATTGCGATAAAGGGAGTCACTGTCTCTAGATTGTGACTCTCGTGATTGATGAGTGTGCACAGTGAGTAATAAGGATGATGAATCTTTTACATGGCTAGAAACAGTATTTTAATTTAAATATATTTCTAAGCTACTTGATCATCCATGCTTATTCAATCTTTCGTAGATTTAAATTATCAATTCAAGTCAACTGAACAAGAGATGGAAATTTTAATAAGTTTTAAAATCTCTTTTATGACACAATTATACTTATATAGGAAAAATGCATTATGGGAATATATTTTCTTGCTATTATTCTTTGAAATCAGTAACGAGTGATGGACACGTGATGCAATTGTCTATAGATATTAGCGATGAATCAATGTTGGAATTCAACGAAAATTGCAGATTTATTCTAAGTATTTGTGTCACGTAACAGAGTAATATGCTACTGAAATAGAGAAGATCACGACATCTTTCTCAGATGTATGAACCATTTTTCTGATTCCGAAGTAGAATACGGATTCGTATTAATAAAAATTCAAGTTTTTTGTAATTGTTATTACTTCCCATGGAAAATGTAAACTCTTCAACAATATACATAAGACATTTTGTTCAACAAATTATTCTATAAAATGGAAGACGAGCACCAAATCGCTTAAAAATGTAGTTGTTTGATAGATAATTGTTCAACATTATTTGATGGTAAGGAATTGTTTCCTACAGTCTTAGACATGGAGATGCTCTTACAGTGGCTGTCATCTTCTGAATTTTCTTGATGTCATCAAACCTTACAAAGTTGTCGATATTTATTTGGTTGAAATTAATCTTTCCACTTTTATCAATTACTTAAATTTTTAATCATAATTTAAAAGTCTATCCTAAATTTAGTTTTTCAATTATAATCTATTGAACAAATTAAATTCAAAAAGTATCAATACATTATAAGAGATATATATATATATATATATATATATATATATATATATATATATATATATATATATATTGACCACACAGTCACAAACCAACTTATAATCGTCATATTTTTCTATTGTAATTCCCTTTGATATTTATTTTGATGAATTTTAAATGCGAATATGTGTAAATATAGCATACATACCAATGATACAAACATGAATTAAAGATAATGTATATATTTAAAATAATATTTGTCATGATTGTGTGCACTTCAATTTTCACTGTATTTATATCAATTTGTATGTTAAAATGTTGCAAATAAATCAGCATAACTTCTACATGCCCTTATTCATTCATATTATGAAGGCATAGATACGCGCTGTTTACTTTAATTTATGTATAATTTTTCAATATTCAAAACTGCATAAAATAATAATCATTAAAGTGTAAGTGTAATTAAAATATAATAGTTTTTTTTAATTTAACTATTTTTTTATTGATAATACCTCTTGATTCTAGATATCTGATTCTGAAATTAATAGGTATTATCAAATATGATTTTTTTTAATTTTTAGTACACACACACACACATTAAATTTTAATAGATATGGAACATCATAATAATTATAATAAATAAAGCATTCATTTTCATTGTGTGTGATTTAGGTGTTCCATTTTGGCATAAAACTTACATTTGAATTATTTAAAGTTTAAACGCTAACATATTTCCCGTAAATATTTTCTAAAGATAAGACTTTATCACTACACTTTCAGTAAGTTTAAAATTTACTCGAAGCTGAAAAAATATTTCCCTTCTTCAGATATATTGCTTATTGTAATAGCTATGACACATGTAGATGCTAATAATTCAGAAAAAGATGAATACAGGTATAAATAGATAAAATTATTAGTTATAATAGTTCAAAAAGCGTTATATCTTATGCCAATGAAATTCTACATGTGTGTCCTTAACAGCTTGCCAATAATATCAAAAAATGATCGTGGAAACAAATAAATAAATGCATCTGTATTAACAGTGTCTACTGCGGTTTTATTGTTGATTTTGAGGTGATCAATGTTCATTTTTATATGAATGATGTCCTTTACAAATCTACGAAGATGAAATCACACCGATCGTCAGAATGACCTAACAGCGGAATCATTTCACCCAATACAATTTTATGTGAAATATAAGAAAGCAAAGAAGTTTAAACTTCTCTAAATACCCTGCCAATTCATGAAACTTGAAATGCCCTTCCAGTTAAATACAAACCCTATACAGTATCATATACAGAGTAAATGCAAAGCTTTCATGTAAGACCTTTCATCCCTTTCAAGTATCATTACTTTTCGTAAAAACTTGACATAGATTTGTGGACCTGTGCGCGTGTCAGGGGGAAAGAAATTCGGAAAATTCTCAAGCACATTCCTCAACTGATATGCATGCAAAAATCATAAGCAAAACTCCTTCATCCATTATTTGATATCCATTGCGATCAAACCCAGAACTTTTCTCCAAGAAACGCTGCTGCCCTATTGATAATTTATCCTGAACACGTATGTGTGAAGCGCACTTTTAACATCACAGCCTGAGAATAGGAAGTTGTAAGCCTTCTTAACACATCTGTATATATATATATATATATATATATATATATATATATATATATATATATATATATGTGTGTGTGTGTGTTTAATTGTGTGTATTATTTATAAATATGTTCTCAACAACTCCTTCTAATGAATATCCATATTATTTTGTAAAGATCTAATATTGCATATTACAGCAGTAATAAAAGTTTGAATTTGAACATTTCAATTGTTAATTAAAATTTATTGTTAGTATGTTGGAATTATATATAACATTTGAGATAGAAAACCAGTTTTTGTAAATACTGATAATTAATTAACCTAAGTTTTTAACAAAAACTATATACTGGTGTATGTGATGAAACTGATGAATTTAAGTTTAAGGTCAATAAATTAATTTATTGAAATTTCAAACTTCTACTGAAATTCTTAAGAATCTGTAATTTTTGCATTAAGATATAGAACAAATAAAATTGGTAATAATTTAAAACATTAGTAAATACTTCAAAGCTATAAAAACACTTTTCTAAATTATAATGTATAAATAGACTTAAACATAATTTATCAAGTAGAGCATTATCTATACATGAGTGAAAAGTAAACCATTGTTACTAATGGCAGAAACATCCTGCAAGCATTGAATGCCTTATTAGAAAATTGAAATGCTATTTAGGATTTGCACTTTATCAATTAATTTCGCTATGTGTTTATATAGTTTTACACATTTGGGAAACAAGTTTTATATTTAATAATGAAATAAGTAATTATATTAATAATATTGAATGATGAATATTGAAATAAGTAATTATAATAATAATTGAAAAAGTAATTATATTTGATAATTCAAGTTAATTTTCATTTATATGTAAATTATTTACCTTCAGTTTTATGTTTGATGGTATTTTATGCATTCATAGTTTAATGTGAATAATTTTGATGATTTTAATACATTTCTTTTATAGTTATGATGAAATTTTAACTAAAATGAAAGGATATTGAGCAAAATAAATAAAGTAAATGAATTTTTTAAATCATTAATTTTGAATTTAAAATAAGTAGGTAAAGTAAGATTTTTTTACATTTGAGAATTTGAAGTGTTATAGAAAATAAAAATAGGAATGGAGTTTCCAATACTAAGTGTAGAAACAATGTTTTCTTCGTAAGGATTATTGCTGGGTTGTTGATTCCTGCCTGGGAGCAATCCAAAGATCAGTTTTTAAGGTGTTTGCCACCATCCGCTTCAGAAGATATTGCAAAAAGAAATGTTATTCCGATTATTGAAAAAGCTGAAATGCTCAATTTAAGTAAAATATTAAAAATATGTATTTTTTTCTTAAGCATGCATATTCGCCATTGTTTGTCACTATTTCTTTATATTTATGTATTTTTATTAATTGGATAAAATGATCTTTTCAGCCTTTTGCATTGATTTAGCAAGTTTTAAAAAGAAATATTTAAAATCAGGATATTCGAAAATATATAAAATATGCAAATAAAAAAAATATTTGAAATCGTAAGTTTGGATCACGTAAATTCTCGTCCTTTTGTTTGTCGGGAAAAAAATGTCCCCATTTCCCCGCTCTTGGCAAGCAATGCACCGAAATAGGAGCTTACCAATTTGAATTTCATTTTTGATTTATTGATCTTGTCACTTAACTTTTTACTGTCAGTGTTTCTGTTGTATCCTTTAAATTGGAAGATTTTTAATTTTGAATTTAAAATATTTCTATTTTTAGCTGCTGTTGTTTTAAATGTGTTGCTTAAGGAAATGGTTTATTAAGAAATTCGAACGAAATATCAATTAAATGCATATTAAAAACATCCAACGAATATTCTCTTTAAAATAGCATTTATTTAAAACAATTCAATATTTTAGATAAGTAGATAAGTAACATTCATCTAAAATATTGTACAAAATGTTTAATGATATGTGTATTTTTTATGTTCTCAGTTTCTGTAAATGATTTTGCCCTTTATACAATTACTTGATTTAATATTTAAATTTAATTGCTCACTTTTATCGGAAATCATATTACTTTCATACAATTTTATATAAAATATTAAAATGTGCTGAATTTCAACGCCTTCTTAGATGAACTTATTTGAAATGAATTTACATTTGATTCTTCCTCGAATTTTGTTCATTTTGTCAGACGCAACTTATATCTGTCGCGCTTAGATGATTGAAAAGCCTAAAATATATCGTATGTTAAGATGGAGTCGTATTTGTTTGAATTTTCTGCAGTAACTGTAGTCTTCAAGAACATATTAAAAGACCTTAGGGAAAAGAATCTAGTTCCAGTATAACATTATTATTCATAAAATTGCGCATCTTGAAAATTATTTCACATTTTAATTTATTTCCAAACCTTCAAAGTTCTGTTCAGTATATGGTATGTGAATTTAGAAACATTGAAGGATGTCAGACATTTTCTTGTAAATAAGACTTATTTTTTTCCTCAGAAGCAATTATATTTCGAAACCAAGTCTTATCAAATTTTCTTTTCTTTCTAAAATACAAATATCATAATTTTCTTTTTCACTTGAAGTTTATGTGAATGTTTCCAAAGCTGCACGAGAGCTTCTACGTTGTGTTTCTTAGATGCAAAGACAAACTTGTGTGGGATCAGCCTCATCATAATCAGTTTTTGTAAAACTCCTTCCATCATTCATAAGTAGAGGAAAATTCCTACACACATTTTACGTTTTCAATGGGAGTGGATAAGAATGTTTTATTTCTGGAATTTTGGCAAAATTAGAAACTTGGAACGGGAAAATCTTGAGACGTCAGCAATAAAATAGGCCAACTGAATGAATAACACTGATGAGAATTGAGAACAGCAAATTGGATTCTGCAGCATGATAATGTGTGTAAGTTCTTTGTGTCTTCATTTAAAGAAATCTTTAGAAATTAAAGAAAGAAATCTTCATAAAGTTATGAATTAACTTCATGAATGGATTGAATGAAAATTCATAAAAGAGTTCATAAAGTGGAATTGTTCATGCATACATGGTATTTTAAATGAAAGCTATTCCACTGTTCATATGGCAAAACTAAAAAATGTTCTAAATTTTTCAATTATTTAAAACTTTATTTTTATATAAATTTTGAAACTATATTACTCTACAGTAATGGTGTACAGTTTACTATACAATAAATATAGTTTCAAATAATCCAAAAACAATAGCTTAAAACATAGAGCATTGGTTAAAATCCATGTCAGTACAGATCTTTATCTGATACTCAATATAAGCATACAAATACGCTATAAGACCCTTTTAAAATTAAATATATGTATTTTAACTTTCAATATATTTGTGAAGATATACGAAGACTTCTAGAAAAATAAAACGTATCTGTTACCTTATAAATCACTCTTTGAAAAAATTTAAATTAATGATATTGGTAGAAATTATATTATTTTTCCAAATTCATGGAAACAAAAATGAATTCAACAATACCACTCAAAAAATACCATCGAAATAATAATCTTACAAACCTACATTTGTTTAATAATGCTTTTGAAACATTATTTTATAAAGAATTTTAATGCTATTTTATTTGAAATACATATTTATATTATAAAAATGAAATCTATAAGATTACATTTAAAGAAAGAAGAAAACTTTTAATCATTTTATTCAAATAAAGATAGCTGGAAAATCCATTTATTCTTAAAGAATAAAATAAAATTTGAATTCCTTGAATATTTATTCATTTTCGCAATAATTGTAAATCATTGGCACGAGAATGCTTATTCCAAATTCTAGTTTAAAAATATCTTATGGAAGTCTGTAGACGCAAACAGGAAAAGCAATTTAAAAATTTCAACCATGGTTAAAAGAAATTTGGAATTTTTGCTTGACGGCAAAATATATTAAATTTAACAAATAAAAATTATGTATGTAATGGCAATTGAATAATATACTACTAAAATAACAAATTTCCCTTTCATGTACGAAAAGAAAAATTAAGTTATTTTTTAATAAAAAACCTAAAAAAAATATTTATTTCAAATTTTTTGCAAATATTTAAAACCAATTTTCATAATTTTAGCAAAATGTGATGGTTTTCTATTATAAATTTCTGAAATAGATAAATTTTTAGGTATGTAAGTTTACGAAGAATTAATCTTACTTTAAAGTTATGATAATTTTTATATGTAGCATAGTAAAAAAAAATGTTTTTTTCTCTCTTACAGTTAAAAACTTATATGCTCAAGTATTGTTTATTTTTATCATCGTACAAAAGCAAATGTATCTTTCCTTGAAGAAACTAATAAAAACTCAATGGTTTATTAGAATAAATAGAAACACCAAAATTTGTTATTTTTCCTCTTATAATGTGAAGAATTACATAATTCTGAGTGTTAATATAGTATTAGAATATATATATAATTAATCCAGAAATTGAATCTTAAAAAAAAAACGTAGAAACATATAAGGACAACTTAAAAAAAATTAAATAGTTGATTATGATGTTTCCTGCTAATATTTTTACCCATTTTGTCTTACTAAATTTTAACAAAAGTTTCTTTTGTCACGTGATATTCTAAGCTATAGTATTAAAAAAGAAAGGTTCAAGTAAATAGAGCTGAAGAGTTCATTATTAAATATTATTGGACCATATTTACTATTTGCTTGCCTTTAATCAAAACATTGTTTTCTTCCATGCATTGGATATTGTATACATCAACAAAATCTAAATTGAATAGAAGCGAAAAATATGAAAGTTATCTTATAGTTGAGAGATATTATATAGTTGAGAATTTATAGTTGCGAGTTATTAGTTTGTTTGTTGCTAATGTTCATAACCTTTTTAATTGTATTTTAATGAGTAAAAGGCATAAAAAAATATAAAAATCTTTCTTTCAGTGAGTGAAAAATTTTCTCTTCAAAATATCCAAAATGAATAGCACAGATGTGTTTGAGAAAAACATTGATTGGTTTTGTTTAGGTTGTTTGTTATT
Source organism: Latrodectus hesperus (assembly GCA_037975125.1). Lineage (NCBI taxonomy): Eukaryota > Metazoa > Arthropoda > Arachnida > Araneae > Theridiidae > Latrodectus > Latrodectus hesperus. The sequence goes on from CM075855.1 coordinate 7,592,768, forward strand.
CTATGGCTGCATTTTCTACATATGGACAGATTGGAGTGTAACATATAATTTAAAGTGGACTCCAAATTGCTACAAACATCCAAACTCAATAAAAATACAATAAGTATTGTAAAAAGAAATCTTAGTTCCTTTCCAATTCATATTATCTCTATCACACTGAATATGCATCCATGCTAATTATAAAAATAGGAAAATCACACATTTTTGTCTTGAAGTAAACAAGGTTCCAGAATATTTTTAAACTTATTTCATTTCATAAGCACACACAAATATTTATTGAATTGAGATGAGAACTTATTATGGATTAAATCAATTATTAGAGTTATGATAATTTCTAAGCGAAATGTGTGTTTCCTGTGTGTTTTAAGTAAGTTGGAGAGAATAACAACCTTGTGTTCCACAACACTTCTTAATCATTCTGAAGTAAATATCTAAGAGACAAAATTTCAGTAGAAAGACGAAATAAGAATTTTATTTATTTAGGCATTAAGAGCTTCATATCCAAGCTAAACGTGAATGAGAATTTCTAATTGGGAAATGAATGATGCTAAAAATTTATTAAATTAAGATAATTTGTGTTCTTTCAAAGAAAAATATAATTGAAATTTTCTTTTTTAATCAGGTATAGTAATGAAACTCTTTTTTCTGTAGTAAAAATAAAATAAGAGTTATTTAACAATACAACAGCAATACTTGGAGGCTTTAAAACATGTAAATTTTTTAACTTTTTAATAATTTCAATAAACAATCTAATCAAATAACATAGCTAATATTACCATTTATAAATTCAAAATTTCTTTTTAAAATACATATAATTTATTTCAACATACTGAAAAATGCGAATAAATCACCCGTGGTAAATTCATGATAATATGTTTGAAGCGTAATTTTTAAGTTACTTTTTATTAAAAGAATTATGCTGAAATACTTAGCATAAGAAATATGTCACAAAATATGAAAATCTAAAACGTTGAACATGTTATATTTAGTCTCGAAATGAAGTTGAAGCTACTGAGTCAAAGCTTTGCATGTTTCACTAAGCTGAGTTATAAATACAGACATCCAGTGATATCTCCTTCGAATCACAAACCATTCCATATTTACTTGAATAAAGTTATACATTTCATACATATTTGAATAAAAAAAACTCCCTTTTCTACCCTCTAAGATATTTATATGTTGACATATTTTTCAAAAGAAAACATCTATATACTAGACATAATTTTTATATCGAAGCAGAGTTTCTGTCGAGAAAGGAAGAGAATACATGTCCTAAAGACAAATGGAATTTTCATGCAAAAATAATGCCGCGTATTGCCTTTGGGATCGTGAGTCAAAGGAAAGTTCTTCGTGTTGTGCGGTAGAAATAAGGTTTTTTCCTTTCTTCGAACTATTCTCAAGAACACTGAGGCGAAAAAATGAAGTCTAATCTAATCCTTCACTCATGCTTATATCCCAGTTTTTCAGAATTTGTGAAAGAAAACTCAGAATATTGAATTCAAAAGCAACATTTTTAATTTAGTTTCCTCGCTCGAAAGATTTTTTTCCTTTATCGAGGTATGAAAATATATTTGAAAAAAAAGGAAATACACACGATTAAAAATATATTTTTGATTCCGAGTATGAAGTAAGCTTGTTCTTTTCGTTTCTTAAAATCTTCCATTTTGTCTTTTCGTTTGATATCACTCCAGATGCACTTAAGCCAAATACATAAGTTTTTTCATGAAATACATTCATGAAACAATGCATTTAACATTTATATTTTTGCAAATACAGGGTGATCATAATTAAACTGCAAATTTAAAAACGCTGTAAAAAAAGAACCACTGGTCAGAAAGACCTGAAATTTCACAAGAATGTACTTCAAACAGGGGATTTTGTTTTGCGTGGGAAAAAAATTAGGAAAAAAAGTGGCCTATAGATGGCGCTGCACAGGTGGTTATATGCAAATTAACGTCTTGTATAAAAAGCTGAGTAGCTTAAATTCTCGTTAATTGTCGATGGTGATTCAACGCCATTTCAGGAATGACCGTATTATCAGCCGACATTTTCCAACTCCCTGGCCGCCACGAGCACCGGACATCACTCCCTGTGACTTTTGGCTTTGGAGATTTCTGAAAAATGTTGTGTACACACAGTGCTCGACTAGACACCCTAGTGGATTTGAAATGCAGCATTACTCAGCACGTTAACAACACCAGCACTGATACACTCCAAGCTAATGTGGAAAAAACCGTTTTACGTTTACGCCTCCTAACAGAAAATGGTGGACACCATATTGAAAATTTCTTGAAGACTAAGGACAGTTAAAAACCGAATTATTGTTGGCTTTTTCTACGGTTTTGGCCGCAGGACAATTAAAAACCGCTTTTTTTCCTATTCGATGCGGCACCACCTTGTCGCTCTGAATAGGGTTTACACAGAGAGTGCCACAACATCTGCCTGACTTACAATAGCACAACTGGTTTAACGTTCAGCTTACAGCCACAACTGATTATCGTTCATGTCAGAATTCATGTAATTAACCTACAGCCACCTGTGCATCGCCATCTATTGGCCACTTTTTTCCTAATTTTTTCACACTCCAAACAAAATCCCCCTGGTTGAAGTACATTCTGGTGAAGTTTCAGGTGTTTCTGACCAGTGGTTCTTTTTTTTTTTACAGCGTTTTTAAATTTGCAGTTAAATTATGATCACCCTGTATATTCATGCATAGAAAACTGGTAAATGAAAGATTAATATTCCAGTGTTCAATATAACAGTTAGTATGCTCGAGTGTCACTTTTAGAATATCCTCTAAGAGATTTGTTTGTTTGTCACTCAACGGTCATTTTTTGCACACGAGGGCTAATTAGACCGGGTATTACGGTTTAAAGTGGATTCCGAACCACTACAAACATCCATGCCCAAGGTGGGTTTCGAACCCACGAACTGTTGAACCGAAGGCAAGAGCGCTAACCATTCGGCTGCCAGCTCGGCCCTCTAAGAGAAGCTAAAGTAATTTTTCATGCCTAAAAGTACTATGAATAGAAAACCATCAATTCATGCATGCAATCGTATTTAAATTTATGAAAATGTTAAATAGAAATAAGAGTTTCAGAACAACAGTAGTCTCCATTTACAAACAATATGGCCGGTAGAAATAAAAATGTATATTATATATATATATATATATATATATATATATATATATATATATATATATATATATATATATATATATATATATATATATATATATATATATATATATATAAATCGTTTCCAAATTAAATCTTCATGAGTATGAAGTCTTACAAATTTTTCCTTGAAAGTTTAAGTTACACTACTTCTAATTCTCGAAATCGACTGATTGCGAATACATTAGCCACTGGAATAAAACCAGCTACTGATCACGTATAAGTGATTGGATTGGATATACCTCAGTATACACCTTGATTTGCGGTCCAATCAGCCTTTTCGACCGTAGCGAAAGGGTGACCGCACAGTGATGACCAACATTCCCTCACTTCTCATAGAGGATTTATATAATAACATTTATAGCAAATATATTTTATTCAACAACTAAATGTGTAAACAAAAAGTAAGAAAAAATGTAACTGCAAATAATGTTTTAAAGAAATGTCATATTAAGGACAATAACTTTTGGTAATAAAACATTAAATGGAAAGAGATAGTTAACATATATATATATACTTACATTTAATAAATACTATTAAATATTAAGTTATAAACTTATTTTTTTTACCTTAACTACTTAAAACTCAATGTTTTAGATATAAAACAAAATTATAAATTCTTAAAAATGTTACAATAACAACTCACTATTAGTGATTATGTTTATTTACATAGAAATAATTATTTTGAACAATCATCATACCATTGTGAACGATTAATTCAATTTATATTTTAATTTAATCATTAAATTGATTCTACATTTAAAGTTCACAGCTCACTTTTGTTTAATGCGTTTATATAGTCCCCCCCTTATAACAAAGGTATTATTAATCACTCAAATAGAGCAAAATATATGAGATTTTATAAACATTTGGACACTTTGGTATTTATGGATATTGTACATTAACAATTAAAAAAATATAAGTTTACGCAATTAGATTTTTATCAGTAAGTCAATTTGAGGAAATATTTTCTGCATATTTTTTACGTCATTAGAAATGATTGACAAGTTTTTTACTTTTACTTTCAAAAGCGTTTTAAAAGTAAATATCAGTTGTGACAACTCTTCAGCTTTCTGTGTAGCTTAAAAAGTCATCCAAAATATTTGAATTAAACTATTTTTTATTCATGAAAATGTCATGCATATTAATGTTAAATAAAATCTTCTTAATTTCTCTTTTTTACGTAATCGGAGCTGTTTGCCAATGCCTAATCAATTTCAATGCACATAAATGGTAGAAACTGGACAATGATTGTGTTAGAATTATGAATAGGGGGAAAAGAACACTGATTGGACAACAAAAGTATTTTATTGTGCCAATTGAATTTCCATTAAAACCGAATGACAAAGGATAAATTTCCGATTCAAGTTGTGATGTTTCCGATTGTGCACACCATAAATCACGTGATCTTTGTTGTTCTTCATCGATTTCCACGCAAGCAGTTACGACAAGTGTTCTTTCTCTCTTTCATTGTTCGGGTTCCCTTAACGAGTATTTTATATCACTGTTAAAAATAACAGTTCCCCTCGGTTGATTAATGGATGGACAACATGAATTCATTCTAAATAACGATTTCTTTTCTATAAATCTATGTTTCGGAAGCAATAATCTTTGCGTGAGGAGGTAAAAAGCAGTTATGTTAGCAAATAATGCTCGTTCATATATCACTTCTGTTTTTTTCTGAGGACGTCACAGTGTTCGAAACAATCATTACCTACGCAAATATCATTAAAAAATGCGCTTAGCAAAATATTTTTCTGCAGAAGGTATTAGAATCTGAGGTTGACCTTAATTACGGTGAAATAGAATAATATCATTTTTAACTATGTAACGCATTAAAACAAAATTTTTAAGTACATATTTTTTGCAAAGTATTTTTTAATATAAAATCTTCTTTTTTCATTCGAAATGGTAACTCAAAAGATGCGAAATGCTGTTACACTGCTATAGACAGTTATATTATTCATTAAAAGCGTCTTAAGTAAATTAATATTAAAGATATAAATTAAAAAGACAAAATTAATGCAGTAGAATCAAAATTTATTTATTCTTTACGTAATCACAATTGTTATGACGTTTTTTTTTCAGCACATTTTTGCCAAATTTTAAAACGGGTTTATTCGCAAAAGTAAAATTACTTTGATTTCGAGTTGATATTAATATTTGAAGAAATTTTAAAAAATATTTTTAATAAGCTGAAAATTTTAAAACATGCAGCTGTCTTTCTACGCATATGTTAATTTTCCACATTCAGTACGCATGCAAAATCTATTACTTTTGCATACGACTTTGTTATATGCAAAAGCGAATAGTGAGAAGGAAAATTTATACAATGAGTTATGAAAATAAAAGAGCTAGTTGAATTAATGTGATAGAAATATAATAATTGTTAAAAATAAAAAAAATATTATTTCACACTAAATTTAAGTTGTGGAAACATGAGATTTTTGCAAAGGTATTTTGCCTGAGTTCTTCTTGAATTATTGGTCGGTTTATTCTTTTGAATAGAAGATTCTGAGTTCGAATCCATCGTTGAGTAAAGGATATGCGTATTACACGCCTTTCCGTTCCAACGAGTTTTCCTATTCTCTCTTGCAGTAAGTGAATGCAGGTCACTTTCAGAGAAATGTCTGAAATGCTTTATTAAAAATCTACTTACTGTACATTCAGTGAAGGTAAATTGGTTTGGCCATTTTTGGCAGTGGGCCTATGCTCCCAAGATAAAACAAAATAAAAATATAGTTTTCTTTTTTCTGGCACATAAACTTAAAGTTTAATATCAGCTCAAATGTTAGCATTTAACCTAAGGTCAACATTATGAGTTCTTGGAAACTTAAATTGCTAAAAATATAAAACTATCTACACTCATGACTATAAATTAAGGATATTTCAGAACCACATAGAAATTGCTCTCTAAAATAAAAATTTCACGTGTAGAATTATCACACACATCTTGAAGAATAATATGCAAATTACAAGAAACCACCAGATGGTGTCGATAATACGTCACAATGAGAAGGGTGTAAGAGAGGGGTATATAAGGAATGGTTGCTAAAAAGTAAAATTGTTCATAAACGTCTTTAAAAGACTTTCAGTGCTATAACGGCATAGTTATGGCACAAAGGAAGCATTTGGATGATATTTTACATGGTAGAATTATCTGGAATGTGGACGTATCCAAATGGAAGTATTCAAGAAACTTGGAATCACCCAGAGTGTCATCTCCAGGCTTTGGTAACGGTTCCAAGATGATGGTAATGTAAGTAGACTTTACAGCACAGGTCATCCTGACCCCACACTGAATGAGGACTATGATATGGTAGTTACTGCCAAAAGAAACAGGCGGTGCACAGCATCAGATCTTCCTCGTCAGCTCTCTTCAGCTTCCGGTACGACAGTTGCAAGGCAGACCGTGTACACACGCTTGGGGCACATTTGTCTATATGCTCGTAAGGCTGTCAAATGTCTTCCACTTACCACAACTCACTGTCGCCTGCGGTTAGCCTGAGTAGAGAGTGCATTGTGGACACCACAATTGTGGTCTTTTGTGTTTTTTTGACGAATCTAGGTTTAGTTTTCAGTCTGATTCTCGCCGGACTTTCATACGGAGGGGCCAGGTACACGTTACAACCAAAACAACACCATTGAACGACACCGTTACGGTGGTGCAGGATTTCTCGTTTGGAGAGGAACTATTCTGGGTTACAGAACTAACCTGCATGTTCAGAATGTAACCACAACAGGCCACATCTATCGGGATGTTATTCGGAACAACATGCACGTTTGTTTCGGGGCACCATGGGTGCAGAATTTCTGTTTATGGATGACAACACCCGTCCTCATTGTGCAAACATTGTAGATGAATGCCTTCAATCGGAAGATATCACCCGTATGGAATGGCCAGCATACTCACGAGACTTGAATGCAATAGAGAATGTGTCGGGAATGCTTGGGTGACGAATGGCAGCACGTCAACCCCCTCCCACATGTCTACCGGAACTTTGAGGAGAGCATTGCTTGATGTGAGTAGTGTAATATTCTCCAAGATCACATGGATAATTTGATACTCAGCATTTCCTGGCTTTCTACTGTCTGTATTGCATCGTCTGGGGGGCATACTATGTATTAACTATCATACCAACTATATTACATTGTGTGATTTTTGTGAATTCTTTTTTAAAATTTACTCCAGGATTAAAAATCGCAGATTTTATTAATAATGCCAAACATATAGCATCTTTTTTTGCTCTTTACCTTTTGTTTAATATATAGACTTTACAAATAAGTCAAGTTTTGTTTTGCTTCTGTCGCTTTCTTTACCTGAACTCGCGTTATCCTTAATTTATGGACGCGAGTGTAAAATGATCAGTTGCTTGGTTACGTTTTCTGACGCATGTCTATTATTTAAGATTTCTATAATTTAATATTTATATTTTCACCATATTTCGATATATATCTCTATATGTGTTTCATAAGAAATTAATAATTATAATTAATAATATTATAATGAGTATAATTAATTAAAAATTAATAATTCCATTGCATCTCATTAAGAATTTGATGTTGGTCCTTTTATTTTATACCCTTATTATGTCTGTAATACAATACATTGAAAAGAATACAGCAGAAATTAAAATTGCGAAATGTCTTATTCACTAATAATTCAAATAATTCATGTTGTGAAAGGTAGGGCGATAACTATATATATATATATATATATATATATATATATATATATATATATATATATATACATACATACATACAGAGATGAGATACATGTGCATAAGGTGAATATTCTTTCATAATTTATTTGTCTATAAACATACCTTAAAATTCATGGAAAAATCATACATAATGTCTGGCAATTCATGGTCATTGTTGTGAAAGAATAAATAATTCGCTCTGATTCTAAGATATTCGTTGAGTTTCTTCCTCCAACTGACTCGGTTCACCTTCCCTCCTAAGGACATTTTTGTTACTTAAGACTTTGAGTGACAGCGTTCAAACTCTCTTCTTTGAAGTAACGATTATTGTGAATATTAGTGCTGGCATTAGTCAAAAAATTAATAGTAAATAGTAAATATTTAAAATAAACATATTCTCACTACAACCCCAAATGGAGTCAGTATTGTAAAATAGTCTCCTAAAACAAAAACAAATAAGTAACTAAACAAAAGCAAGTGCAACGGAAACTGGAAATTAGATGTGTGTGTCATCAAAATGTCATCATTCTTTGACACCAAAATGTCAAGGAATGCCTAATGAATGTTTATTATAAAGTTCAATAATTTTACAGTTAACTATACTTTCCAGTTTTCGCCAAGATCCTCCTCCAAGAAATTTTCCTCCAATACCTATAACAGTCTCATCAGAAATTTTCCTCCAAGATCTATAACAGTCTCAGGAGAGAAAAATTTTCCCAATTCCTGGGGTATAATTCGGGAAATTTTCTCCCCATTTTTCGCTTTAATTGATCTAACATCAGATGTAATAGACCTTTCTACGTATTTAACCAGTCTGTAGAGTCTACAGATTAATCTTTTTTACTTTAAATATAATTAAAGCATATTTGACAATTTAGATCTCTTACGGTGCGGGTTTGATGACAGTCACAGTCGAGCAATGGGTGAGGGATGGCGCTTCTGCTTTGTGAATGGACGTCTGTAAGAGTGGGAGCTTGGGAGTCGTCCACGCTTCTTTCCTTGCGCCATGTGAACATTATCTACGAGTGTGTCCTGTCGGAAGCAGTTCATACAGTAGATATTGACAACCCTTACAACGGACTTCAGGCGTGAAACTGTCAAGCTAAGGCGTCTTGTCAAAATTTAGATGTTGAGGTTATAAATCAAGACTATGGTGAAGTAGCAGGGCAATTCTTTTCTGAATGAAAAGTCACTAGTATGATTTGAAACCCGTATTAAACAGTGAGAATTGAAGAGATGAGATTTTTCAATTTGTTCTTACGTTACAGTATGTGCTTAAGAGTATTCTGCTTTCCGAGCGATGCTTCAAAGAATTTAGCGCAGACAAACGAAAATTTTGTATAAACGATGGTTAAAAGAGCATAGTAAAATCTTTTCGGTGCTGTATCATCCACTACATGGCGTTACAATTGAAATGTCAAAATTTTGAATGATAGATAATTTTACAATCATACTAATTTTTTGACTCAGACAATTAGTAAAACTCTACCCCCCTTTTTAAATTAATCAGTGAAAATAAATTTTATATTTTTATTGAATATGCAATAAATTCTTTCTAACCTTTTTCCAATGATGTCAGTTCAATTTTTCAGTTAAAAAATTAATATAAAATATTTTGGTGTGGTGGTGAAGTAATATATAGCAACTCGCACACTTTAATTTCCATGATTAAATTGAAAAATTAGTCTGTAACTATAAATTTATATAAATAGACAGATATAGTCTGAAAATTTAAGGAATATTCAAAAAATGTATACTCGGTAAATGTAATTTTTTTTAAAAAATATTTCAAGATAAATGAAATGCAAATTTTCGGTTCATAAATTTATAATGTTTAATTTGGCTATTTTAATGAAGAGATTTTTATAGACAGTAACAAATACAAAATAAGTTAATGCATTTTTTATATTTAAATGTAAGAAATATATATAATTAAATTAGTAAATAATCAAGAAGACCCCAAAATATCAATTTTCAGTTTTGCAGTGATTTTTCGACCAGCAGTTATACGAATCCAATTTCTAATGCAAAAAATAATTATATCCACTGTATTTTTATAGACAGTAATAAATACAAAATAAATTAATGCATTTTTTAAATTAAATGTAAGAAGTATATATAATTAAATTATTAAATAATCAAGAAGACCCAAAAATATTAATTTTCATTTTTGCAGTGATTTTTCGACCAGCAGTTGTACGAATCCAATTTCTAATGCAAAAAATAATTATATCCATTGTATTCCATGACATGTTTTGACAATTAATTTTCAATAATGATCTCAATTGGATTAATATTTAATTAGAGTACATTACTTGTTTTTAACACTAAGAATACCCGCAGTACAAGGGAAATTGAAAGAAATAGAGAGAATTTCCTTTCTCACATAATAAATCAAAAAGCATAATTTTAAAATATTTCCTCCGAATAAATCTTAGATGATATGAAATGAATGGGAAGGAATGCATTTTATGGAGAGTTGCTGATAAAATTAATTAATTAGAATGTCAGATATTAAAATTTTAAATATGATGAACTTTCTTGATCCAAGATAATAAAAGACTAGATCTTACACTAAAATTGATGGCTAAGTAGTTACATAAACAAATGAGATTGTTATCCAACTACTGGATATGAAGATAGGCTGGATTATTTTGCTGCATAGGTAGACAATTTTAGTTAAAATTAATTAAAACGTATCTTGTAGTGATTAGGAAAAGGGGCAGTTTTCTCCATTAATAAAATCTTAATTTATCCTAATTTTTATCTGAGAGATCTCCATAATACAATTTCGCAATAAATCCTTGGAAAAATAACATTATCATATAGTGTCTTACCTTTTTTTAAGCTAATTTGAAAGCATAAAGAGTAATTTTACTGTCACAAACTTTATGATTATTATAGATAAAAATATTAGTAATCTCGTTGTAATGGCATTATGATTTGAGTCTTAAAAATGTAAGCTTTGGCATAATGATAAGATTAGTGAGGAAAGATAAATCATCCACCTTATTGCTTATTTTGCACAAGATTTAGTGAACCATTCATGTTAAATTGCTAAGGAATTTCTGTTATCTAGTGAACTAGTATAATTATATATCTATAGTCGAATGGAAAATAATCTATTGTGATAAACAACAGCTAAAAGATTTTATTTTCATTGCTTTTAGGAACTTGAATAGTTGAATACCTAATATAAATAATTCATGAGGGAAATTGATTTTTAAAGATGTGTTCTTTTATTTCAATATGATCTTGAAAAATTATCCCTCTAGAGGAACAAAATTTTGTTATATAAAAATTTCATTTAGTCTATAAGAAGAATGACATTATTTAAGTAATTGAAATTAATGCAGTTTGAGCATTTCTTTATAGCAAAGATTCTTTAAATTACCAATCATGTATATTACTATTTAAGTGTGTTTTACCTAGTGTTTATAATTGAAATTACATTATAAACGGCATACTACATCTTAAACTTTGAATAGAATGGAATGAAGTTTTGTACAAGGAATATTTAAGGGATGCACTCATGGAATTTCCAAAAAAAAAATTTAGTTTCGAAATGTCCAGTAGAGTGGAAAAAGAATATCGAAATAATATTAACATTTATTGATTAGCTTCTGATCATCTGATCATCGAACCATATTAATTGAAGGTAAGGGAGCAAGAATAAATTGTCCAGATTGCACAAGCAAGAACAGATTAGGATGATACAGCACAACAGGAGCAGATGTTAATCGTGTCCAAGACGATACAGGGGAAGATGCTCCACGTAAATCTCTCACTCACACACAAAACTTCAAGTCGACATACGTTGTGTTCAACAGCAGATTATAGCAGTTGAGATTTCGAACATCAAGCGTTACAAACTTCCTTAAGAGATATAAACACTTCTACAATGCACCAGTCATAATAAATAGCCTCAAAACCAGAGATCATGAAGAGTTAGATACACGGTGAATGGGATGGCCATGGATTATGAAAAGTAAAATTAATAACGCGATCCTCTGTTAAGTGTTAGAACAGTAGCATCTTCACAAGCCCATGGATATGTGGTGGTGCACTATACTTCATGGAAATTGTTGATTTAAGGGTCTGTTTTGCTGTATTTGTGCCACAAAAAAGTCCGCAGCATGTCATGGACTTATGGTCCATAACGGGATATGTTATAGGTCTACGTACAGATTTCTTTAAAGAAGAATGGCCCAAGAGTTGATGTCTCAGTGAATCCATACCTTTGGAGACAGTAGAGGTATTTCAGTGCGAATCCACAGATTCTTCTTCAAACAAACGTGGCAATTCTTCGTGTTGTCTGTCCCAATGAGGTTGAAATACACCTTGTTACTCCACAAAATAATCCAAGACCACGACAGATCAACTGTGACTGTGATAAGAAAACTGACTGCGATAGAGAGACAGTGTGGTTTGTCTCAACCAAGCGTCTCCTGTGTATGGTGTATGGGGAGTATGGCATATTTTTGAATATTTTTCGGATGGTGCTGTAAGAAAAGCTTATCTGCTGAGAAACTGCACGCACACTACTGTTTCTTTTGATATCTGTAACTATGTGTCGATACCTGCCAAAATGGCATAAACAATTACCGGTGTAACACAATTGCTGCCTCTTCCTGATTGAAGTCCTAATTTTCAGATCTCTTCAAATCTCTTAATCTTGGCCTACATACCTTTAGTAGACACAGATCTACGCCGTAAAATTTTTATGACGAAATTTAAAAATTGCACCAGAATCATTCCCCTTGTTTTGGTTACCGATTTGCGGCGTAGGATGTCCTTTATGTGAAGGGTCATCCTCCTGGTACATTTCAGAATCACCTGGAAGTTAAAAACTATATTTTATAGGTGATCTTGAAGAATTAGTTATCTAAGCTAGAAGAAAAAAGAAACAACTGTTTAAATCGGATATTTTAAGCTTCAATCAATATAAGACGCAACCAAGCTGAGAGAAATTCAATGATTTTTTCCCACATGCCATGTTCAAATGTTTATTATTCTCCAAATTACTCTTAGTACTCTGCTTTCAGTAGAAAGCAAAAATTATTAAATATTACATAATATGTACTAAACGATGTAAGGTTAAATTATTGAAAAATTACATATTTAAATATTTAGTAATGTATCATCACATTTAAGATCGGAACACTGTTAAATACCACAATATATATATATACATATTCTTAAGTGAGAAATAGTATCAATATCATAATAATTTTCATCTGGTATGACCATGTGAAAAATAGTACTATAGAAGTGTTAAAATAGACAGTTAATATATTTTTTAGGATATCATATTGATTATTACATATATTGATTTAGGATATCATATTGATTATTATTATTTTAGGATATTATATTGATTATTTAGGATATCATATTGATTATTGATTATCATATTAATCAATATTGATACATATTGATTATTTTAGGATATCATATTGATTATTGATGATATATACATTATATCATATTGATTTAGGATATCATATTTTAGGATATCATATTGATTATTATATTGATATTGATTATTGAATCATATGATTATTGATTATCATATTGATTATTATTATGATGATTATAAATTTTCCTGTTCCACATAAAAAAAAAACTCGAATACAGGATTGAATTGTGGCGCTTTTCTATTTGCGATAGACGAATCTTGGATGATTTAACTTCATTGATGTCATCCTGTAAACAGCAATATTCTTGAAAGGAGAAACCATAAACTGAATATAATGTTAAATGTTTCACTGTCTGTATGGCCAGAAAAAATCTTACTTGTGTGTTGTTGTTGTTACTTATGACACTTGGACAAGCCAAGCTCGCGATGCCTTGGCTATGCGAATTTAAGTCAATAGGGAGCGTCCATTCGTTTTAATCAGAGCACTACGAATGTGAAAGTACATCTTTGCTGTTTAAATTCTCCGATAGATGGAACCACCAGAGGATCTACTCCCTCAATTTTGACACTGAGGGAGTGGATACTCTGGTGTTTCCATCAGAAAAAAGTTCTTCAGCTAAATGCTATGCTACCATATAGCAAAATGAAAGTGAGTCACATGATAAGAAGTCTAATCAAAATTTTCAGATTTTCTGCTATTACATTTTTTACATTTATATTTACTTTTGATTCACCACAAAAAGCTCCATTGACTCAGTAGCTGCAATCCTCTTCCCATTGAGATAAGCGAAGTGAAGCATCTTTTGCCGCGGGCAGTGATTGGGAAAGTGACCACGTTCGCTCCCTCACTGCGTTGCTAGAGATCCATGGATGAAGAACATGTCCACGTTAATATGTGAAGTTCAAATTCCTTACGCTAGTGTGGTGTGAGTGTGGAGAGAAAAGTGTCAGCTCAGATGTAGCCTCGTCATCTACCCTTTCTTTCAAATTTCGAGAAGCTTGTTTCTTAGTAACCCGTAAACTTTAAGGTATTGTCCGCGATTCACTTGCAGTGCAATGTATGCATGTATTGACTACTACAGATTAAGCGTTTGTCAATATTTATTTGGTTCCAAGTTTTGTGCATTTCATTTTTGATCATCTATATATTCAACAATTTGAGATTCTTATAATTACTCATTTTCACATCAATAAAATGATTCAAATTTTCCAAGTAATGTAATATTTTGCAAAAATGCCGGTATTTCAATAAAATTATGTAATTTTATGATAGAAATTTTTATATTTCAAATTAGCACTTATTGTTGTAAATGTTGTAGAGGGTAAAAAAAATTTTATTATTTATATTATCTATTACAGTATTTGCAAATTAAATGATATCAATACCTAAATAAAACAAAATCTGTTTCAAATTTGTTTCAGTATACAATCCACTGACATTATCTTCTTTTTATTTTATTTCAAATGCAGCAAGTGATAACGAACCCAGTTCTATAGCCAGGAAAGTGGATACAGAGAAAAATACAAAATAAAGAATAAACAAGAAGACAGAAAATATGTAGAGTTATAGCCTAAGGCCGTTAAGAAGTTCTCTAGCCTCCCAATACCGGGAGTAGATGCAATTTTTCTTCAAAGCGGGACATAGCGGGAGGTGGTCTGCAGTCATCGCCTGATGGCCACTACAGAAGGGGCAGGCAGGGCTACTGGCAATCTTGAGATTGTAAAGATGTGCATTAAGGCAGTCGTGCATTGTTGTCAGATGGAACGCAGCAACAGCTCTGTGCCTATATTAGGCCGGAAGATTACGGATAGCTGTGTTCCAAGCTTTATCTTTTATACTTTCTTCTAAGTTGGAAGCATGTGAGTTTATTACGGCAAGTTTAATTTTTGAGACGGCTGATTTATAGCAAACTGCTTCATAGTGGGTTTGCATGATAGTGCATCCCTTTTTGACCAAACTGTTTGCGGCTTCGTTTCCAGGGATGCCACAATGTGATGGTATCCACTGTAGGACTACTACCTTTCCCCTTTCTCGGAGACTCCAAAAAATAACTGCACTGTTGGATAGTAGCAGAATCAGGGGCCTGACAGCAGTCAGCTATTGCAAGTTCGCCGCTTGAGAGTCAGAAAAGATAGCAGCCCGATCAAATAGAGATGGTTGGGCATCAAAAATCTGTAGAGTTGTCCTTATTGCTGCAACTTCGCCATCAAATACAGTCTTTGTGGGTCCAAGGGAGAAATAGTGCGAAAAGTACTCTGAGTGGATGGGGGCAATGTTACTCGCGTCCGTAGCATGCTTTAAGCTACACGTGCTCCCTGGGTAGTGCTAAATGAGTAACGGCTTCGCAGCTTTTTTGGCTACAGAGTATATTCTGAATTATAGCTCTGAGGTGTAGACAGAAATCCCTGCGCCTGCTGCAGTGTCTGGAAATACTTTACAACAATATCGCACTTCCAAGTAGTGAGAGTACTAAATACCTGGAAGTAACTTTCGACCGTAAACTTGCGTTGTAACTACACATAGATGATGTCAAAGAAAAAAACAGAAAAAAGAATGTGTCTTCTCAAGCGTCTGGCAAGTGTCAGATGGGGATGTTCTACCTCAACCCTTTACACAACTTATAAAACCTTTATTAAACTGGTCTTGACTTACTGCAGTGCACCACTCATAACGGCTCCCCATAGTCAAATTGCCAGACTGGAACGAATCCAAAACTAAGCCTTGCGGTTTGTCAGTGGAGCAGTGAGGTCTACTCCAATTCCTGTCTTGCTTGCCAGCTCGTGCAAAATGAACATTGAATGCGATATCAAGAAATCTGCTTTGAAACTATATAAAAAACTGTTACGAATGCCACATAGTTCTCAATGGGCTGCCTCTAGTCCATCCCCACGTAATCTAAAGACTCAAGAGGGCTTCCTGCAGGCCGTGGCGTGAGAGATTCGACTTCTCGTTTCAAGCTGAGCCCTTGATGCTTCCTACTAATCCAGTGAAGGTTCACCAAATCCCTACCTAGACCTACTCCATCCTGTTTTAAAATCATGTGACTGTGTACTGAGGCCTTATAAGGGGCGGGTATGGAGACATTATCTTAAAGTTTCAATATAACCAGTGGATCAGGTCTGTTTAATATAATATAAGTTTGCAAAATAGTTGCTAAGTTGAATGTCATAAAAATATATACTGATATTATTATGTATCAAGTATAAAATTTTTGAAAAATGTATAATATCAAAAGTGGATTTTACTTTAAATGCTGCTAAATTTTGTGAAATAAAGAAAATATCTATACGACTTTAATAATATTTAAGAATAGATTGTGTTAAATTAAGCTAAATTTTTACTTATGCTTATGATTTAAATTATTTTAAACTTCATTTTGGATTCAAAACCCAAACAAATATGTAACAAAATTAGATAAAATGAAATACTCCAAATGCTAGCTGTTTATTATTCAGACAGGCATATTTCTTATAACTAATTTCTTTTTCTTTGTAATCTTAAATTTAATAGGTAATATTAGTAATTCTTTTTTTTATATTAAACTCGAAATATTAGGTTGTATTCATTGCTATAGGAGTGAGCTGTCATCTGAATGATTAGTGCTGTTGGTTTTAGTTTAAGTGTTTGAAAGTTCGATTCCAATCTTGGCTGTATATGTTTTTAAACAAGATGAAAGCTATGTAAATCTTAGACAAATTAGACGCCGAGCTGGCAGCCGAATGGTTAGCGCTCTTGCTTTCGGTTCAACAGTTCGTGGATTCCAATGCCACCTTGGGCATGGATGTTTGTAGTGGTTCGGAATCCACTTTAAACCGTAGGTCCTGGTCTAACTAGCCCTCGTGTGCAAAAAATGACCATTGAGCTACAAACAAATAAACTAGACAAATTAGACGTCGAGAGAAGAAGTGACCACAAAGTGTTGAACTCAAAATCCAATTTGTATTACCTTAAAAAATACAATAGCGAATGCATTTGTCGCAATGTTTTAATTTCGATGTCGTGAATTAGTTCCATTTCCTTCTTCTCTTACAGTATACTCAGTTTCATAATTCAACAATGTAATCAATGCATTTCTTTTATTATAAATTTTTATCTCAGAATGTTATCTATATAAGTATCTTTAATAATTATCATTGAACATCAAAAATAAATAATTTATATTTCCCATTATAATCTAAAGTTGTGCTAAAAAAATGTAATTATTATGAGTTAATTTTGACAAATATTTACTGAGAACTTAATTTTGAATTAACTTTAAATAGTATTAGTGATTTTTCATTTCTAATTTTGAGTTTCATAGCAAATTATAAAAAAGATAGCTTAACGAAACTTTCTTTTCTTGAAATAAATAATTATAAATTAAATTAAATTCAAACAGAGGCAGATTTTTCATCTCTAAGAAATACTTATAATATTTAAACAAATTTGTTCTGATATTAAAATATTTTGCAATGGAATATAACTGTGTTTAAAAATTAAATTAAAATACGACGAAATGTAAATAAGCATTTGCGAACTCAGAATGGATTTTTATTTTATCTAATGAAAACTTAATTTGATTTTCTAAACACGACTAAAATAAATACGCGAAGTAAAATACAAGTTTTTCAGAAAATTAATTCATTTGACAGAAATAAAATTAGCGTTTTAATATCTCACAAAATATAAATGTGTTTGTGTTCAATTGCTATTAAATTAAAACTACGTTATACTAAATTTAATATTGTTAAAATAACTGCTAGAAATATTAAAAAAATGAGATTTACATAATTAAAATTACAATATTAAAAGTATTATACATGTAAGCAATTTTTTATTTAACACACTTTTTGTTTAAATTTAATTCAAACTTATAACATCATTTGGTACAATATTTTCCTGTAAGTCTTGTTTTAAATTACACTTTCAGATTTATGATACAAATGAAGTGTCAACATGTCAGTAGTTTGTGAAATATTATCTTAATTTGCATTGTTTAAAAGTGAGTTGTATATATTTTCATGAAAAAATTTGCCTTTTTGTTAGTAAAACTCAATAACAAATTAAATTTATATATCTTTATTCAATTGTCGTTGTGTTTAATCATTAACTTAAAATGTTTTTTCTCTCCCAGATGTCCGTGAAAATAGTTAAACAAAAAGTAATAATTTAATTCTTTAGAAATTAAAATTTTCTATGTCATCACATCGTAAGAAGCAATTGTGGTAGAAATCAACTAATATCAAATGATGTTGATACTTTAATTAAATGTATTTCTGCACTTCTATGTAAATAGAGCTTTTATTCTAGGAAAACATTTTCAAATTTTCACTAAAAAACCCATATTGTGAAATTAAAAAACTTTTAAGATACAAGTTTTAAAATACTGACTGAGATCCAATAATTTTTAAATTGATTATTGTATGGGTAATATTGCAGTATTTAATAAAAATAATACGTAATGTGCGTACAACATAAAAAATAATTAAATTGTTCAAATTTGTTTTCGCTGTATATATAAAGAAATAAAACTGAAACTATGTATGTTCCTATACTCAATTATTATTAACAACCAGATTAGCATCGAACCGGTTTCGTGAATTGGTTTGCATCCCCTATTTGCAATGACTTGAAAAAGGAATCATAAACGTACATCAAAACATTTCTTCCCGTACATTTATAATCAGTAGCAACTTCTTTTGGAGTTTGAATTAGTAAATATTTTATCAAACTTAAGCAAGTGACATAAAAATAATCCTCAATATTCAGTAGTATCAAAATAAACAAATTTATGCAATGATTTTATATAAAAAAAGCAATGAAATTGATCCTATTAAATAGCATCCTATCAAATAAGGAATAAAAATTTTACATTAAAAATGATGTATAATAAATTAGAAATGAATAAATTAAAAACAGATTTAAATTTGAGAAGTAGAGCTAGCATTAATCAAAGGTATACCTTTTTAAACGAGCCTTTTAAACAAATGTTTACCTTTTGACGAGCAATTTGTTAAAATTCTCACCATTTAAAAAATTTCTGCAATCAATCAAAAATGGTTTAAAATGGCGACACATGGAGAAGTGGACATTAGGTAAAGATATTAAAATCAAAAAATTAGCACGCGGGCGCATCAATTCACACCAGCGCTTAGGTATCTGTATATTTACTTTAATTTGTCATTCTTACAGAAGGGAAACGTCATTTCCATTACTATTTAGTGAAAAATAAGACAATATTATTCTATTCCTGTTTTCATACTCGTTAAGAAAGTTACAATTATTTTGAGAACTACTAAGTAAATGATACATTAAAATTAATCAATATTACAATGATTAATAAAAAATAATTCTGGAGTGATAATTATTTTGGCATTCGCAGAAAATCGCGTTAAAATTTCAGCTTAAATATTATCATACAAATAATTTCGAAATGATGTCCATTATATTTTCCGAAGAAATGGTCGTTTCTCTCTCTCTTTTTAATTTTTAGAAAATTATTATTCTAATAACGAATAATATTATCATTATTAAAGATATCGATTATGAAATTGAGAGAATAAAAATAATAAATTACATATAATTTTTCCCCTAATACCCATTTCAGTAAAAATATCTATGATATTCTACTCATGAAAAGATATATAAATTCCAAATTGTCAGAAAATAAAGAGAGTGTACTTATTTTATTTTAGTAAAATAAAAACTGAATGAAAATCTTTAAAATAAAAATAATTTTTTGCAAATAAAAGGCCTCTTTCACTATTAATTATAAGTAAATACAAACGCTAAATGCTGAGGAAAATCCGTCCTTCCAAAAACTGTGCTGTGGTGAGTGGAACAAAGTCAGAATACTTTGACTTGATCATCCTTTCTCTAGATGTATTGGAAAGCTACAATAAACGAGAAAAAAGAAATCGTTGCAGGAAACGTATGCGCTTTCGTATACGTATACGTATGTTCAATAACCATATAATTCACGTATACGAATGTTCAATAAAAGGCTACAATGTCTTTCAGCTCAACGGGACAAACTGAAATCATAAGGGGTAGAAAAGGTAAAGCCAATACTTTAAGCTGCTTTCCAATCTTAAAAAAAAAAGATGTTTATAAGCAAAGTGCAAATTTTATCCATTTTCAGTCATCCTAACATCAATTATTAAAATGTCTCTCGTCGGTTTCATGTAATGAAAGCATTGAACCAAATTCAATAAATATTGTATTTTCAAATCACTCTTAATCGCTCCTTTATAAGATGTTTTGACATATTTATAAGCTCATTAATCAAAGAGAATATTAATAAACTATTTTCCTTGATTCAAGGAAAATAAATGAATTGTGATCTTATATTTGAAAAAGTATTGTGTTTGTGTATTATATACTTCACTTAATTAATTAGATCAATAAAATTTAGTTTTCAGTGTATCTTATGTATGTTTATAAACTATTACTTACTTCATATTATAGTTACTACTTAGATGTTTCTATTTAATAGTTAAGAACCTAGAATTCCATAGCTTCCAATGGAAAATATAAACAGTTCTTAAGGAACAATAAGTAATATAGAGAAATAAAAATATTTGCACTTTACTTAGCATTCCTCAAAGCAGTTTTACGACATGAAATGACATACCATGCTTACATAAATTTAAAGGTAATCGATTGAGGTACATTTAAGGATTGAAAATTAGATTTAGTTACGTTCTTATTGGAAGTCAGAATGCTTATTATCATCCTTTCAATGCAATTACGACGATCAGTATGTTGGGAAAGTCAAAAATATGTCCTTTGTAGTAGATAAAAGCGACACTGCTTTCCGAACATATAAACGAAAAAAAAATATCATTTTAAAGAATTACGATACATCAGAAAAGGGATTCCATGACACACATTTTTTGTTTAGTTTTATGCAGATTCGTTCTAAAATTTTAATAGAAGGAGAAGAACACCTGCTAATGCTTTTGAAACATTTTTCCAAAACCGATGTGCTTCGCTGTCTGTTTAATTTTACAGTGAATTAAAATCAGTGCTTAGTGCACTTTACATCAATGATTGACATGAAGTTTCCTTCCATTTCACACAGTTGTAATGAGTTTTAACCCGGACAAAGATCAACCGACTTACAGATGATATACAAAAGACTGCATTGAAAATGTCGGTTGAGGCTTCGCTTTAGTTATCAGAAGGCAGTGATTTTGAATCTCGACCCAAACGAAGATTCGGCGTGTTTGCTCTTGGCTGCTGGGGCCGGTTAAGAACGACATGGGTGCAATATCCTCCACGTGAAAAGCTAATTGAGACTGTATGTGGCAGGACTAGTCTGGGGGCTTTCTTCTTGGACTCTGCTTCTCAATTGCGAGAAGACACCCGGTTGCCCAGATGAATGCCTTTGCAGGCTTGAGGTAAAGCACAGACTTCGTCTTCTGGTGATTGTCGGCCTTGAATCTCGTGCAGCTGCGTCCCGTCAAGACCCACACAAGCTGGCAATATAAGATTAGAGAGAAGCATATTTTCATTTCAGGTTTCTATTTAAAAAAGCAATCATTTTTATATGGCATGTATAAAAAAATATAAATATTATCTTTTGTAAGTATAAGTGAGTTTTACATACCCAAATTTAGTATACCCAAAAATAGTAATGTTGAACCCAACTCAATACAGTGCTGCTTGAATCCTGCAGAAGGACTCCCCAGGGTTTACTTTCACTTTAACTTAAGTACTCATGTTAATAAGAAAGACTAGATCCCAGAACATCTTAGACAACTGACCTTGGAAAACCTAAGCCACATTCCTAACAATGCCATCAAAATCTTCACTGACGGTAGTAAAATTGATATTCTAGCAGGTAGTGGCATATATATTGAAACCCCTCACACCAATTTGACTCTTTCTCATCGTAATCCCAATCACTGCTCTGTCTTCAGAAGTGAATTGATTGCAATAGACCTGGGACTAGAAGCTATTCTTTCTGAAGATGATTATGGTGACCTATGGATCTTGTCTGACAGCCGTAGTTCTCTCCACCATCTTAGTAATTGGCTTCTTGTAGGCGACAAGATCAGCAACTCTATCCTGCTTAAATTAAAACTCATTTCACTTAATCATGATGTTCACTTGCAATGGATACCTTCACATGTGAATCTCCACGGGAATGAAATGGCCGATAATCTTGTTAAGGAGGGTTGCAGGATTTCAAATACTCCCTCTTCCACACTTACTTTTCTGGAGTTATACTCCCGGGAAAAATCAAAAATCTCGGAGGAGTGGAAAACACCCCCCACCCATAATTGGTACAAGGGATCAAAACCGGGTTTGTCCCTTGACCTCCCGTGTGACAGACGTACCCGGACTGTTCTCTCAAGACTTGCTAGCGGTCATATTAAGTGCCTCACTTTCAACGAGGGCAGGAAAACTTTCGTCACCTGCACCAAGTGCCAAAATCATCAGGCTTCTCCTGAGCATCTTTTGGATTGCATGGGTCTCTCTAGGGAGGATCTCTTTAGCAATCCTCTTTTAGTCTTCGACTTCCTTATAGTCAACGAACTCGTGGATCTAGTCTGACTCCGTCAGACATGGAGGATAAGCAACAACAACAACAACATACCCAAAACATTTCTGCATTTATTTATATGACTGTTAAGATATATATATATGAAGGAAATGATGCCAATTTAAAACCATTTCCAATAAAAACATTGTTAGTTTTAATAAAGTAAGAATTTTTAATTATTTTATACCAATATTATGCTTATCTCTATAAGAAGACTGTTTAGATGTTCCTGCAAACTAATAAACTGAAAAAGCTGTTAAAATGGCCTTTGCTTTTTAAATATAAAAATTTTAATAAGTTGTAAAGTTACAATAGCTAATATTAGTTTTGAATATAATGAAAATACAAGGTTATCTGGAAAGTAAGTTTCCCAGGGCTCTCTAGGGATATGGCGCTGCAAAATGACTGAAACGTAAACGTACATGTTGAGTAGATTGTTGCTATGGATGTCATATGTTGGAACTTTCATTTTCTAATAGCTCATATTCAAGTCGTTAGAATGTACAAAGATGTCGTCCGACAACTACGAGGGCAGGTCAGGTATAAAAACTTTTAATTCCAGAAGGCAGCGCCAAATGAAATCCATCCTCCGTTGCTTTTAATACACGGGATAGATGTGATTTTTCTGTAACGATACCACAATGAAAGTGACGAAAATCCCCGATAGTATCATTACGATATTGAGATATTCAGTGGTGAGCTTCGCCTTGTTTGCTGCCGCTCGAAAAATACGTTTTAAAGCCAGGCAGCAAATTCGTAGGCAAGTTGGATTTACAACGCCGTCTCAATACGATGTCGTAATTAATTATATGTGTGTAACGTAGATGAATTGTTATCTGACATCATAGATATTTTAAACCTTTGAGAATTGTAATAAAGTAATTGTGTGAATCATAATCTTAACTGGAAAGAAACTACCATTTTACGGTTAATAAAAAAGATTCTCAAATATTTTAAGTGGTAGTAAAATATTTACTCATATTTAACTCATTTCGATTTCCTTTATTATTATTCAAACCAAACTTACAAGAAATAGAAGATTTAAGTAAATAATTTAAATAAGAGTAATTTCTCCATATTTTTATTCATTTATTATTAAGTTTATTCTAATTAACTAATACAACAGATTTACTATATATTCAGCGTTGAAATAGAATAAATGGTTATTTTAAATATTTCAAATTGTAGTAAAATATTTACTCCCACATTGCTACTTTTGATTCTCTTTATACATATTCGATACATATTTGAAGTTAAAATGTAAGAAATGGAACATTTAAGTTATTAACTCAAATAAGAGTAAATCTTAAGAAAAATTTATTCACTCATAATTATAATATTCATTAAGTAATATTATTATATTCATAAAAGTATAATGATATTCATTAAGTATAATAACACATTTACTAATATTTGGTGACGAAATAGAATAAATGGAGATTTTAAAAACTTTAAATAGCAAAAAAATATTTACTCACGCATCACTAATTTTGATTCTCTTTATTTAAACGATGTTTTTAAAGAGCTCTTGAAGTCTTGACTTGGAAACCATTCATACCCAGAATTGGGTACATGTTTATATAGATGGTGCTCTTTTCTGAAATACAAATGACAGAAGATTTCTCTGATTTTTTTTCTTATGCATCTGCATGAACGCATTAGAACTGCTTGAACTTCAGTGGCTCAGTAGCTTCATGCCGCTTCCCGTAAGCTCAGCAAAGTGAAGCATCATTTGCCGCAGGCAGTGGTTGGGAGGGTGACCACGGTGTACTCTCCTTCACTGGGTTGGTGGAACTCCGTATGTTGGGGACGTGTCTACGTTAATCTGTGACGTCCAAAGTCCTTCCGCTGGTGTGGCGTGGATGTGGAGAGGAGAGGGGTGCCAGCTCAGGTGTGGCTTCGTCACCTGACCTTGGTTCAAAATTACGAGGCACTTTAATATAGAGCAAAAGTCGTACTTTCACCTTCGTGGTGCTCTGTTCCAAACGAAAGACGCACCCGTTTGACTTAATTCGCACTGCCAACGGCATAGCGAGCTTGGCTTGTCCAAGAGTCATAAGTAACAACAACAACAACAACAACAGAACTGCTTTGATTGCGAGGTTCAAGCTCTATTTATTGCATTGAAGCAACAATTTGACTTTTCCCTATAAGTTATAAAACGTTTAACTCTTTGATTCCCAGGCTGTAATCCAAGTGATTAGTTCGCAAGGAAACACGATATCGGGCTGTGTGTTGGGAGCTCATCAAACTTCTAGTGCAGAAGAACAAAACCCAGCCATTGTGACATTTTCGAGCAGGCTGACTTCCTTGCCTTGTAAGGGCTCTCAGGTGATTCGGCTAAATTGCTCTGGGTTGTCCTACCACTCCGTGAAACTATACCTAAAACAAATAATGAAAATTAATAACTCTTCTTGAGGACAAGAACTGGATTGATGCAGATATAGAGGCAAGCTACGTCGAGATTCTTTCGTCTCTGTGCCAGGGTGAACACTTATATCGCCTGCGGAGCTGTGACCATGCTGACTATGTGTTCCTAAAGAACCCCCGAGTCACAACCATCTCTGTCCCTGTAGTACACTTGACTCTGAGACGATTAAATATTGGCTTGCGAGAGAGCTTCTGGGGAAGTGACTCGGGTTTTTCTTTTACTTTTGTGTCCCTTTTTGATGTTTAAGTCTTTCATTTTTCTTAGTTGCATTTATTTGATTTCTTTGCCATTGGAAATGAAAAAAATTTAAAACATTCTTATTTGATAATAAAATACTAGAAATAGAGCAAATTTAAGTAAGTAATTCAAATAAGAATAATAACTTAAAATGTTTACTCACTGATTATTATGGTTTTCTCATCCCACACACACAAGCATTACAACAAATTTACTACTTATTCGGCTATGAGATAGAATAAATGATGATTTTAAATATTTCAAATCGCAGTAAATTATTTAATCAAACATGACTCTTTTGACTCTCTTTATTCAAACAATACTTTTGAAAACAAAATTCAAGAAATTTGATATTTAAGTAAATAATTCAAGTCAAAGTAACTTTCTATTATTTTTTCACTGATTATTATGATTATTTTTATTAATTATTGGAACAGGTTTACTGCATCAATCCCGTATAATCCAGCAAGCCAATTTCTGAGTTTGGTGATTTTTTTGGCGGATGTTCTTGTTTATCTGGCAATCTAGTTTTTACTCGCCATAGAGATGGAGACGTATAAAAATTAAGTAGAAAACTCGACTTTGATAACCCTTGTGCTTATGTTATCGCAACACGTCACAATACATCATCTTTGCAACAATTCCTTCTTGCCAAAAAATTCAGAATTTGGCATGCTGGATAGAATTTGTCTTGCTGCATCTGGCATACGGCATCCGTGCCAGATTTACTATATGTTCCACGATGAAATAGAATACAGCAATTTTATGTATTTCAATTAGTAGTAAAATATCTAATGCATTACTCGTTTTTATTCCCTTTATCATTATTCCAAGCAATCTTATTTGAAAATAAAATTCATGTAATGACATATTTAAAAAAAAAAACTAAAATAAATGAAATTTCTTTATTATTATATCTTTCATTGGTATTTTTTCACACTCATTATTATAGTTATTTGTATTAAGCATTCAACAGATTTACTATTTATTTGATGAGAAAATAGAGTAAATGATTATTCTAAATATTTCAAATAGAAGTATATTACTAACTACCACATTATTCATTTTATTTCTCGTTAATTAAAAGATACTTATTTGAAGATACATTGCAAGAAATGAAACATTTAAGTAAATATTTCACAAATACGAGTAATTTTTTAATATTTTATTCACTTATTATTAAGGTTGTTTTAATTAAGTAATACAACAGATTTACTATTTATTTGGACATGAAATAGAATAAATGGTTATTTTAAATATTTATAAAGGGGTAGCAAAGTATTTACTCACATACTTTGCAAACGATGCTTATTTGAAGATAAAATGCAACACCTTTTAGTCAATAGCTCAGATAAGAGTAATTTTTTAATATATTTATTTGCTCATATTATGACATTTTTATTGAATAATACGACAAGATAGAGAGGATAATTATTCGGCAATGAAATAGAATAAATGGTGGTTTTAAGCATTTCAAATTGAAGTAAAATAATTTCTAACACATTACTAACTTCGATTCAAACGATACTTATTTGAAAATAAAATGCAAGAAATGACACATTTCAGTAAATAGTTCAAATAAGAGTAACTTCTTAATATTTTTTCAGCCATTATTATGCTTATTCAATTTAATATTGCAACCGATTTGCTATTTATTTGCCGATGAAATAAATTAAACGGTGATTTTAAATAGTTATAAAATATTTATTCACGCTATACTCTTTCTGATTCGCTTTATCAAACAATACTAATTTGAACATAAATGTCAAACAATGGCACATTTAATAATAAGCAGTTGAACTGAAGGTAATTTTTCCAAATGCATTTATTAGCTCTTTATGAAGATTATTCTTACAAAGTAATACAATAGATTTACTCTTTTTCGGAGAGGGGATTGAACAAATGTTAATTTTTAAACACTTCAAGTAGTAAAATAAAGCAAAAACTTTTCTAAATAGCAGTTATGAAACAGAATAAATGATTATTTTAAGTGCTTCAAACAGTAGTAATATTTTTATTCACACATTGATCATTTTGATTCTCGGTATTTAAATTATATTTTTTCGAAGATAAAACGCAAAAACAGGGAAAGTTACATAATCAATTTAAGTAAGAATAATTTCTTTATATTTTTATTCAGTCATTATTATGGTAACACTGATTAAATATTACACAGATTTACTATTGTTTGACTATGAAACAGAATGGATATGAAAACTTTAATTTATTCAATAAAAATGAAGTCGACCAAACCACATTTCATTTCATGTAACCTTATAGTCATAATAATAGCAACTTTTAATTCTTATCCATACAGTTATTATTTAATAATTTAAAAATTAACCACTACTAAGTTTGTAATAATTTATAGACATTACATAAGAACTATTTGTCTTACATATTTCACTTGAATTAATTTTTTACCTTCTAACTGCCGACCGATTGGCTGAGTGGTTAGTGTCCCTGACTCTTGAGCTGTTGGTCCCGGGTTTGAATCCCGGCTCGGGCATGTATATTTCTTTCCATTCTGTTCTCTGTCCTTTCTTCCGTTATGTTGTATGAATGTGGCCCGCCCTATAAGCGGGTTTGTGGTGGTATGGCGCGGGTAACGCTATTCGCCTCCGTGACTTGGTTCACAGGAGCTCGCTGGGTAACGACAAATGAGTAGCAGTCTCTGGCCTTGTTGTGGCATAGAGTTCCACCCTCTTGGAAAAAAATATTACTAACTATGTTTGAATGTAGTATATCTCTCTGATTTTAAATAACATAAGTGTATTTCTCACAATTTTTAAATTATCTCGTTTCAATATTCGCGACTGTTTTTCTATCGAATTTTTTTAAAAAAATAGATGTTTTCCTTGACATTTTAATAAGCTATATAAAGTATTAGATATAGCAACAAAATGGCCAAAATTATGAGTGAAGAAGTTTGGAAGATGTTATTAATAAAGTTAGCTATATATTTCCTGCCACCATTTTAGTCACCTGAATATCACCAAAATTAAGCATTCACTTCTTAAATTTTATGTAAATTCCGATGACGAAATCATCCCCTGAGTCAGCTTTCCCATTTAAAATTTTCATACAACACCCAGGGAGAAACACCTCCATG
Source organism: Latrodectus hesperus (assembly GCA_037975125.1). Taxonomy (NCBI): domain Eukaryota; kingdom Metazoa; phylum Arthropoda; class Arachnida; order Araneae; family Theridiidae; genus Latrodectus; species Latrodectus hesperus. The sequence goes on from CM075855.1 coordinate 7,621,382, forward strand.
ACGCTAGATGAATTTTATAACATCTGAGTCAATTAATCATACGATATCTTAATAAAATTACTGAATACTTTTCGCAACAATGGTACTTTTCCTTACTGTTTTATACACCGCGTTGCATAATGAAAGTACCACCATGTATTTTCAGCCTAGCATACAGTAATTGGAATAAATATTTTTATTGAAAATATACAAAACAAGAATGACAACAAAGTAAAAACATTACTCATGTTTATATTTTCATGTAATAAAATTAAAAATACAAATTTTAGGTTGCAAAATGATAGAACCACTTTCAGTAATTACTTTGTAAGAGCACCTTTTTTGGTTATGAGTTCAAAAATTCAATTAGGCATGCTTTCGACTAAGCGTTTGTGTATATCTGCATTCAGATTTTCCCATTCTGTAATAATAGAGTTTCAATTCTTGAACCGTTGAATACTGCTTGCCGTTGGCGTATTTAGAATACCCCAGACGTTTTCCATGGGGTTCACATGCCAGGAGAACAAGCAGGCCATTCCATTAGCTGAGTTTGCAACATGAATGCCCTGTTGGAACTTTCAAAATGGACCTCCAATTTCTTCTCTAAAAGGCAACAAATTTTCTTCCAACAAGTCTTGATAGTCTATTGCTTTCATTCAACCAGTAGGGAAGGCAATGTTAGTCCGAACAGCATTGCCAAACCCAGCCTAAACCATTAACGATTCTCCCCCACACTGTCACTAAGAAAAAATGTGTGGCTCATTTCAGAGATCCCTCCAATGGAATGCCCACCCGTCAGCACCATCTACATTGTATTTTTTTTTTCGTCGCTGAATTGAGTCCACCGTTCTTTCCAAGTCATGTGTTCATTAGCCCATTGCATACTTTTTAGTTTGTGAAGATCTAAGTCTCGGAGGGTTTTCATTTTCGTGTACTCAAGATGTTCGTTCCACCGAGCTATTCTGGATAAAGTTGACTTGTGAACTTTGATGGTGGGGTCTCGTGATAGTCTGTTTAATGTTACACCAGCTTTTAACTTCTTTACAACTAACCTTTCTTGCCGCCTTGTTAGCTTTCGAGTTCTTCCAGTGGATCTCTTTGTCCCATATTTGGATCCAAGATGGAGAAAATTATTGAGCACGTGTGGTGAACGCCCAATATGTCTTGCTATATTTTGTGAAGATAATCCTGCTTGGTTAAAAGCCGCAATTTGTCCTTTTTCAAAAGCAGATAACGCTTTTTCCTAACCATACTTAGTGACACCTTTTCAAATCAATAAACTATGCGTATACTCACAATAAATGCAAGTAAGGTTAGGTTAGTTGATCAAATGAAGCTTTTATATACCTGTTTGTTGAAACCCAACTGCGCATGCTTCTCTGGCATCGATTATTCCACTAAAAAATATGAATGGTACTATCATTTTGCAACCAAAAATTTGTATTTTTATTTTATTACATGAAAATATAAACATGAGTATTGTTTTTACTTTGTTATTGTCATTCTTATTTTGTATATTTGCTATAAAAATATTTATTTCAATCATTTATTCCAATTACTGTATGCTAGGCTGAAAATACATGGTGGTTCTATCATTATGAAACGCGGTGTATTTATTTCAAAAAGAATGGCAGCAGAAAAAATAGTATATTTTATGAAAATTGCCTTTTTTGTAGCTAATTCTTTAATGCATTTTAATTTTAGCGTATGTACAGTCACTTAATTTCAAATAAAGATAGTTTCTGTTTCAATATGGTAATAAGAAATATCAATTTTTAAATTAGTTCATTTCCTTCCTCAATTACATTTTATTTCCCGGAGGAAAATCCTATTGATAACACACTCTCACTTCCGCAGCGTTATCATTGGTCGAGTCGGAACCAATAACGACCTTTTAAAGGAAATAATTCATCCTGACACATCACTTGGATAACAATTTATCTTGACGAGCTGAAATCTTTTATTTATAAAAAAAGGTACTGAATTCTTTGCAAAATTTCCAATAAAAATTGCATTCACTAACATCAATAACTTTTTATTGGAAATTTCAAAAATACGGAGAGTTTCATAAAATGTGCTTCATTTATTTTCATTCATTGTAAGTGTGTTTCATTTCGTTTTTAAAATTAAGTCGTCCATAAGTAAAGTTAAAAATTAACTTCATTGTCAACAATTGTTAGCATGTTACCTTTTTAGGTGAAATGCAAAATTTGACTTTGAAAAAGTCTTGGGGTAAAAAATAAATTTATACTTAATAGGATATTTTATGCAATATCGATTATTTACAACCCAAGAACATCTATAAGCGGTCAGATAAGATAAAATGTTGTAAAGCCTATTTTCTAACAATCTCTATGTTGAAATAACGTACCCACAAATTGTTTCTTGTCACATAACAATAACCAGCTCAGAATTATATACCTCACTCAGAAAGTGGTTTGGTTTGTTTGTCGCTCAACGTTTATTTTTTCACGTGACGGCTAACTAGATCGGGGCTCACAATATAAACTGGGTACTAAAACAGCAAAAACATCCTCTAGTCTCAGGCGTGATTTCAACCCACAAACAGTTGAACCGAAGAGTAGAGTGCTGACCCATCGACTGCCATCTCTGCACTCAGAAGTGGGAACTATAAACCTAAAATTGGGGTATTGACGCTGAGAAATAATTTTTCATTATTTGTCACTGAATTCATAAATAATGTATCAAAATAAATGCCCCAAAAAGCAATCATTTTATGCTGACGATGAAATTGCTTTGAATACGGAATGTGGAGTTTGGTTTAAACTTTATGAAAATAAAGATTTTTGTATTTTCGATTAAGAACACAGAACAACACTCTCTTGAAAATTAAGCACAAGGATTTGAAAAACGTAACACTCATTGGAAAGTCAGTCGCAAAAAGAAATCCCCAGGCAATTGGCAGCATTGCAAGAAATGATTTCTGTCACGCTGTGAGCAAAACTGAGAATGCAGGAAGAATGGCACAACATGCAAAGAACCGGAAAAAAGAAGGGCAAGTGTGCATTCAAATGAATGAATTTGCTCAACACTTGACGGTCAAAATGTTTTTTGAAACATTGTGATGAAAGATACAAATGGATATGTTGAGACAATATGAAGCACAAAAAATATTAGATTCTGGGCGAATCAGACGAGTGATTAACTTCAAAAAATCATCCTGTGATTCTCATTGGATGAGGAAAGTATTCGCTGTTACAAACTGCTCACTACCTAGTTCCTACATCAAAAACAGCAATTGATTTCATTAAAGTAAGAAATCAATCGGAAACATCCATTTACCGGCAAAAATTTGTATTTTGGAAAATTGCTCCATCACTCAAGACGTCATATTGAAAAACTAGTCAAGGGCATTATAATCATGTTTGACTGTTAAATTAGAGTGACCCCCGCCAAATTCACAAATCTAAAATAACTTTTTTCAATTATGATATTTTTTCAATGTACAATGCGTTTCGTTAAATGACATTAATAAAATATTTTAAACTAGATAAATTATAAATTTTTTAACTCTTAATCATTTCCAAATATATAAAAATCGCTCTTGATTACGGATTTAGAAATATATGATTAGACGATCTGATATGGATATGATCTGATGATTACCACTTAACTAGTTTATATTCTTTTCGTAAAATATGTATTTTTCTTGTCATAATTGATTAAAGTTTTATCTATTGATTCAGAATTTTTAACTTAGAAAGTTGAATCCTATAGATATTCGGGTAAGGGTATATTCATGAAATTATACGTAAGTTACAGTAAATTTAACTCTTTATTTTTTAATTCTCTTAAAGAAATTTATTAGTAATTTATTTAAACTGTACATAAACTTTATTTGCATAAAGTATTAACTCATTAAATTCTAGAATACTTAAGCTCACTCTAATGGTAAAAATTGGATGGTTCGGGGAAAATGGATAATCTACATATGTGAAAACAGATTACATTTATGTAAGTTTAATTCAGCTAATTACATTTAAGAGAGAAAAAGAATAAAATACAAAAGTAATAAGAACCAATTAGTTCATGTTAACTCCAATTGGCTGTAGAAGAAAAAGTTAAGTCAGTAAAATCTGTTAAAAAGCAAATCCTTCTAAAAAGCTAATTAACTTTCAAAACTAATGTTCAAAATTAGATATCATTAATAAATTTTGTAAAATATTTTTTCATTAAAAATGATATCGCTTTAAGAGAATCATAAATTTTTATTTCTATATAAAAATGTTTTCTTTTTATTTTGATCAGTGACTTTTAAAATTTGGAATTATGAGTTATGTTGAAAAATGCTTTTTTGCTCCTAAGCATTTAAAAAGCACGCAAGAAATTAATTACAGTGGTTTAATAAAAAATTATATTTTATACAGACTATTATTTCAAAAAATAACATGCTTTAGTACCGAGTTAAATGTGAACATTTTAAGAGCTTAAAAATAAACTTTCAGAATGTAACTGAAATGATAAAAAAACGAAATAGCTTTTTTTCAGTTTCCCTCTCTCTCTCTCTCTCTCCAGTTAGCTCCAACCTCAATTTGTAAGATAATGATAAATGTGTGCGTGATAATGTATTTATGTTTAATCTATATTGTACATTAAAACTTTCAATATCATAATAATACAAATTATAAAACAGTAAACTAAATTTCTAATTAATTATAACATCTTTTGCAAAGTGATTGCATATTGACAATCCTTAACATAATTATTCATCATCACACTTTAAGTTTTAAATATCTCATAGTAACATAAATTACGACACAATTATAAATAATTCTCTATAGAAATCTACAATTTTCAATTCTTTACACTTTCAATAAAAATATATGTGCTTTTCGAAAATCCATGATATGTATGTGTGTGTGTACTCATTCTAACTATCACTCATACTGTTATAAGCAAATGAGTTAATGACATTCCTATGTTAACCTCACTAACTTTTTTGTAAATATTGCTTATGTGTAATAACACAAATTTATTTTTATCCAAAAAATCCAAATATAATTACTAATTTTTTAATTACTCTCTATCGAAAATTAATTTTTCTCAAGAAAACTCAACTAAGCCCCGTCCACTTAAAACTTCTGCTTGTTATTCCTATCAGATCAAGATATAGCTTCCTAGTTTCATTTTCAGGTAGTCAATGAAGGTTGAGGTTCACTAGAACCAGGTACTTCAGCAAACTGCTAGCCGGCAATCACTTGCACATTTTGCAAACTACGATCTTCATACAACATGCACATATTGAGCTAAAAGAGTCTTCTTTTAGCGAGAAGTGTGTAACATCCGGATATTTTCCGAAAATTATTTTACCCGACTTAAATTTCATTCGAACAAGCTGTTCCAGAACTTTTTGTGCAAATTGCGAGATAGAGAATACAGTGAAGAAATATAATTGCACAAGTAAACAAGGGGAGAAATATCATTTTGTAATAAAGAAACACAAAGGCACCAAGAAGCCACAGCTCTGAATGTTGTGTAAATTGCTTTATTTTACAACAAAGAATACCATGAATGACGTATAGACCTCATTAGTAGTTTTCAAGATAATTGGCATTGGCATGGAATCATGCATTACACTAATACGACATGGATTGAGGAATAATTTGGAAGATATCATGACATTTCCATGAACAAGTCAGAAAGAATGGAATATCAGGCCATCAGAAACATTTTAAAATTTATGGACTTGTCGTACACAATGCAGCTCATATGATTCCGAAGAAACTAATCATCAGGAGATCAATGAAGAGAAATCTGACTGGCCAAGTGATGGGATCCCATGGTCAATTTTTAAATATCCTATCCAAATCATCTAACATGCGAGAAAATAATCAATCTACGTATTATTTCGTCGACCATATCTGTAAAAAATGCATATTTCTTAATGAACAGTTTAGCCTCACATAAATTGCAAATAAAATTCTGTATGTTACAGTAAGAAGTCTTTATGTTATAGTTCTTATTACATTGAGATATAAATAAATTATTCTGCTTTTCCTTTGCATTTTGAAAATAAATAAAAATTTGTAAATTTCGACTAGATATTTTTATGGCGAAAACAGGTCAACGGGATAACACCTAAGTACCAATGTACTTATGAATCTTCAGAAGTTTCTTTTCAAAAAACATAAAACATATGCCAGTAATAAATCTAAGCTATAAAATGTATCACCCGTTAATCTGTTCCTTAAAATATTGGCCCACACCTGAACAATATTTATTAGTGGTTAGTTCATGCTCCGTGTGGGTTATATAAAGTCCAAATAGGTGTATATTGGGTATTCTTGTCGTGTGATGGTTTATTATCTAGTAACGGTCTCAGATTTACAAAGTTTAAATTGTAGGAGAAAATCTAGCTTGACCAAGTATGATTTAAACATTACAATCTTTAGACGTTTATGATATAACGGTGGCTAAAGTCATGATATACAATGCATGTATACACTGCAGCAAAACGAAATTAGCGAAACAAAATAGTGGGCAGAAAGCGAAACAAATAGTCTCAGTGAAAGAGAAACATGAGTATTAAAACAAATTATGATTAAGAAGAAGTGAACAATTGTAGGAAAAATAACCGCAGAACTTTATTATTATCCGATTAATCGATGTAAATGATTACAAATTGAAAGGATTTGTATTGTCAAAGATTCATTTATCACAGATTGTCAAAAATTCGTTTATCACAGATGGAAATATGACGTCATTTATCACAGATGTTTATTCCAAATTCGTCTACAGTGATGCCATACTAACAAAACTTAGCTCATTGAAAAATTTAAGAAAATAATTTGACAAATCCTTTTTTACATTTTTTCCGCAACTGGATGGTTGTACGTTTAAGGGAAACTTCCACAAGTATATGATCATGAGTGTTTATTTCCAATTGTAAAGTTTAGAGGCTATAACGTCACTGTTATTGCTTGCAAACCCTCAATGCATTTTATCACCCTTTCCAGCTGTGAAAGAGATTGATTCTTCCCGCTTTGAACCAAGGAACTACACAGTACCAAAGACAATCAATTAATTGTGATTTGGGAATAATGTGGGAACTGCAAACATGATTCGTGAAGGGCCATTAAGGCATTCATGATAATAAATTGGAATCAGCTGGTGAGGGGCTTTGTGCATTTGGAGACTTTATTGCCTCTTCACCCTTTCGATTTTGAATTGAATCGGTGGAGTGGCTGGAAATATGAGTCGAACAGTGATCTCAGAAGAAGGATTAAGAGATTGCTAGGATTCTAGATCTTGAGGGAAAGCTTGTATGTAAATAGTTTGCCCTTGTGGGGGCGGAGAAGTCTTCGATTTAGGAGTCGTTTCCCTGAGACTGTTCCCGAAATAGTAGCACAACAGACAAATCTAAGCGACCGAAAGAGAAGAGTGAGTAGCCTTTATCATCACGGAAATTGACGTCAGGTTTCGGTCCTAAATACCTGGAGGATCCAGTAATTTCCGGAGAGGATCATCGGCATTATAGAGTGACTTTCCAAAACTGTTTTCCGAGTGCGCAATTTAGGAGTCTAGTTCCTAGAACCTACGAAGAGTTTCCTGCCATCGATAGTGCTGCGAATGGTTAAGAATTTGAAAAATTACATTAGTTTTCCCAGAGCCTATTTATGAAAGCCCTAATTTATGAAAGCTTCATGTAAATTATCCTGTAAATTGGTAAATAAATATATAGTCAGGAAAATTAAATTATGTGAACCTGATTCCTTACAGCCCTTGCCTACCTATAGTGTAGTCTACCCAGATACGTTGCAAAGGCATGGAGTTGGATCTGTTATAATATGAGAAATTGTGTCACACACATACACATACATATACATATGAGTATGTGTGTGTGTTATATACATAATTCAAACATAATTTTTACTCTGATAAATATTTCATTTATTCCTTCCACAAGAATATATCAAAAATAAATATCTCAGTTGCATAAAACTTATTCATTTGTAGAAGAATTTAAAAATTTTGTTCTAAGTGATTAACATTTTAACAAAACTACAAGAAATGTTTATACTTTGTTTATAGAACCGAAGATGATTTGGTGTATAAAAATTAAAATTTAATCTCTAATAAATAACCACGTTTGATAATTTATTTCATTATGAAATATTAATTACTTAAATTCGCAGAAGTTTTAGAATAAAAAGATAAGAACCTTTTAAAAAAATGACATTGCATCTTAAACACTAATGTAATTCATTCTCAAAATTCATTTTCAAAATTAATTATTGTGCTTAATATTTTGAACGTCATCGCTTAATTTTAATTTAAAACAAAATTTTAATCTGTTTACCTATTAATTTAATCACTTAGTGTTGACAGAGAAGCAGAAAGAACTCATTTAACATTACCAGAAAAACTGCAACCTTCATTAGTGATGATCGCAGGTTTTGCCCGGAGGGCTTTCAGATTTTTTATTACACTGCACCACCATCTGACACCTCTCGGATGCAGAGAACCAATAAAAAATCAGAAGTGAGGTTTCTTATTGCTTCCCCCTGAAAGCAATTAACGACTGCTGAGTGAGCATCCGGCAATTAAAAAGAGAAGCCCAATAATGCTTCCAGTGAATTACTTCCGAGATCGTGACCCAACCAGTTGTTTTACCGAAGTACGGTTACAGGGCTCAAAATCACTCAAGATTCACCTTCTTCTCAACACTTGAGTTGGAGACTCTTTTAAGGTGATTATCATACACGTAATTAACTGTAGTGTTTAAGGCAGCATGCGAAAGTCAATTTGTCTCCAATTAATTATGATTATATATAAAATACTTCTAATTTTCTAATCGAATAGATTTATAATAAGTTTAATTTTTCAGAATCTATTCTTTGCATTATAAAAAAAAACATTTAGAGTGAATAAAAGATGAAGATACTTTTGATTAGGATATTAGAGTCTCACAACTTAATAATACCATAATTAATAATGATATTTAGTTTTAAAATTTAATAACTTTCAAACAAGTTTCATTACACAATTACATTATTTTCTATGATATTGAAAGCATTTACATCAAAATTTGAAATTATTTAAAAGTAAATAAAAATAAATGTAAATAAAGAAGTAAGAAGTTTTTTTTTTAATTTCAAATTGAATGTAATTTTTCTATTTTATTAAGATATACTGCATAGATTAATCAAACATGTAAAGAAAGCCTAAGGTAAATAAGAAGCAGAAAGAAATTTGTAAATGTTTTGTAAAACTATTTGAAAGAAAAACTACATGACAAAGCTGAAATATAAATAAAAAAGAAATGTTAAGAAAACAATTATTAATAAAAAAATTATTATGGAATTGTGATTTTCCATAAAGTAAATAACGCATTTTTTATTAATTCAATGACATACATCTAATATTAATTAAAAATAATAAACAATTATAATTCATAAATGTAGAAGACATTTTTCCCAATTTAAGATAAATATGAAAGAAAAACAGAATAAATAACAAAAAATTATGTTTCTAATATATACATATACATATATATATATATATATATATATATATATATATATATATATATATGCGTGCGTGTGTTACTTTAAAACGATAAAAACACACTTAAGATTTATAAAAATGTCCTTTATATGGAATGATGAAGGACCAAATTTGGAATGTAATCTAGTATAGATTCGCCTAGGGATTGATTATGATGGCCTGATTTTTATACCTGGCTGACCCAGCTTTATATATATATATATATATATATATATATATATATATATATATATATATATATATATATATATATATATATTATACATGATATTTATAAAACAAAAATTTTCTACCTTTCTTCATGAAGATTTGTTGAAGTTATAGGAGAGATATGTTGCTGAAGATATGGATTCCGTTGTGATTGTTATAAATTAGACCATAACGGTTTCATTATACCGATGTCGACTGTGAGGACCAAAATGGATGCTTAACTTTACTTTCGTGTTCTTTTAACAATAATTGGACAAGACATGTTGCGTGGATACACAGTTTATAATCTTGGAAAATTTCCTCTTTTATGAGAAACAAAGAATACATTATAAAAATTACCTTTGCTCAGTAAAAAAGAATTCTGTATACTACCCTTCAGTAATCATTTGTTTTTAGACTTACGATTGGTACAGCAGAAAATGATGATACCACTAACTATATTCTGACCAATTGTCTTTCATGCTTGAAAGAAACAGTCGTGATTCTACAGCTGTACTTTAAATATGCGCACGTTTAGCTGTAGTGGAAAATGTGACCGACGATTCATCAGGCCATCATAATTTCTTCCACTGTCAATCAATTAGATTTTGTGAGTGTGACAGCACTGAAGATGACGTTTGGAATTAACATTTGTGGTAAAAATGCATGAATTGGATGAATTAAGAAATTCATATAAAAACCATTTAATCTATTTGCCTGCCAAACTTTTGTCTGGAAATTAACTGGGAACGGCAGCTCAGATAAAATGAATCTTTATCAGGTTGGTCTCTTGTTAACTTAATATACAAAACGTGGTACAAAATAAATTTTTCGTGACAAAGATTGTTATATACATTAATAATAACTTTTAAGAAAAATATGCTTTCACCCAACTCTAATTACAAGTTTTCCAGAGAAAATTTTGTTTTGTAAATGGTGGTGCTGAACTTGTTATTTTGAAATCAATTTATTGAGTCTACTCTCTATAAGTGTTTAATTTAGCAATGTTTATGTACATAAAATGATAATGATACTTACCAAATTCTTAGTTATGCATACCATATATTAATCATTTCACAAAAAATATAAAAAGTGATAATTCATTCTACTTAACAAACGATAAACAATATGTGAATGCGGTAAAAATGAATGAAGGGTTTACGACCTCCCCAATAAAATTGCCAAAATCAAATTTTCCGAAGTTTTTTTAAGAAAATTTTGAAGATTTTGTTGTGTTTGAAATGATTGAAGTAGAGTTGAGAGGTCTGAAACTGGCTCAAATAATTAAGGAATTAAGGACCGGATTTACATAATACCATGTTTATATGCCCCTGAACTAGAAATCTGGAATTGCCCACAGTAATAAATGGTTTTGCACACATCAATATGTAGCAGCTTAAAATTCATAATAGCCAAATAAATATATAAGACTTTCTTATCTAGAGTACGTTCTTAAAATTAAGGCATAGTGTGCTTATCAAGAAAAGAAATATTTCTGTTGTATTCCCTCTTTATACCTTTCTCCTTTCTGTATGAAAGTACTTTAAACCTGTGAATTTCTTAAAGAAATACGATTTTCCTTTCTACATTGTTTAAGGATACCTTCACATGTGAATCTCCACGGGAATGAAATGGCCGATAATCTTGCTAAGGAGGGTTGCAGGATTTCAAATACTCCCTCTTCCACATTTACTTTTCTGGAGTTATACTCCCGGGAAAAATCAAAAATCTCGGAGGAGTGGAAAACACCCCCCACCCATAATTGGTACAAGGGATCAAAACCGGGTTTGTCCCTTGACCTCCCGTGTGACAGACGTACCCGGACTGTTCTCTCAAGACTTGCTAGCGGTCATATTAAGTGCCTCACTTTCAACGAGGGCAGGAAAACTTTCGTCACCTGCACCAAGTGCCAAAATCATCAGGCTTCTCCTGAGCATCTTTTGGATTGCATGGGTCTCTCTAGGGAAGATCTCTTTAGCAATCCTCTTTTAGTCTTCGACTTCCTTACAGTCAACGAACTCGTGGATCTAGTCTGACTTCGTCAGACATGGAGGATAAGCAACAACAACACATTGTTTAAGCTTTACCTTCAGCATTTAATACTTGGTTTTCAGCTTTATCATAGGTTGGTTGGCTTGGTTGGTTGGTACGTATGCAAAAAGTGGCATTTTTTTCATAATCAGACCTAGCTTTTTGCATAATCAGACTAATCAGACCTAGCCCTGAAACCTACAAAAGACTTTGGATGACTGCTGAAATCCACATCAGAGGCTGGAAGCAAAGACTCGAGTTGTTAAATTGAAGGACGGAGTAAAGAACATGCGGCTGTCAGGTTGAATCTCGCTAACCCCAAAATTTCGTAAATCTGCAGTTCAAACATTGATAGGTACCTAACGTCGCCGAAATCCTTAGCTTTTGCATTGGTTTTCTGATTTCTTTATAATATACTTTTAGATTACAGAAATGAAGTCTACACAGTTCATGCCACTTTCATTTTATAGAACTCCATATCTATTAATACTAATGATATGTAGGACACTAAATTGAGAAAATGTATTTGAATATATGTTAAACATGAGATAATTAACAAATTGTCGTGTGCTAGCTAGGGTGGCAATATGGGGTGTGCTGCTCCACTTTTTCAACTGAACCATATTTTGGTGTGGAGTCCGACTTCTTCAGTACACACATGCCATAGGGACCCGTTTATAGGGTAGGCAACCTTTTACAACACATTCGTACAAGGAAAGGACAAAGATAGGATAGATAAAGTACATCCATGCTCGAACCGGAATTCGAACCCAGGAACTCCCTATCCGTAATCAGAGACTCTGACCACTAGACTTTGCATATTTTAACATAATCATGCATAATGAAAGTTAATATAGCATTGATTTCAACTACTGTATTTTGAAATATTTGTCTTATAATTAATAACATTTAAACTGAAATTAATTTTTAAATTTAATAAAATACCTAAAATAATTATCCATGTTATTTACTATCATTTGGAATTTTACCATTAAAAATTTAAAAATATATACCATTCAAGTTTGCTAACGTAATGTCTTCTTACATATCTTGAATAAGAGTTAAGAATCGAATCAAAGGTTTTGATTGAGGAATATTGCGATGATATTTCCTACAACCTTAAAGAATAGAAATAGTATTTGAAGTCTGAAAACAATAATTGTAACATTAAATAAAATACACTCAGTTCCATAATTTAAGGATAATTCAGAATCCCACAGAAATTGAACTCTAAAAATTTCAGATGTAGAATTATAACACATATCTTGAAGTATAATATAGAAATTATAAGAAACCACCTGATAGCGCCGATATTGCGTCACAATGACGAGAGTTTGAGACAGGGGTATATAAGGAATGGTTGCAAAGAAGTAAAATTGTTCAAAAGTGCGTCAAAAGCCTTTCAGTGCAATAACCGCATATTTATTTTACAAACAAATAATTTGGATCTTTTTTAAGTGGTAGAATCATCGGCCGTCTGGAATGTAAACGTACTCAACTAGAAGTCAACTAGAAGAAGAAGGAACTTGGAATCACCCAAAGTATCATCTCTAGGCATTTGCAACGGTTTCAAAATGATGGTAATGACAGTAGACGTTACAGCACAGGTCGCCACTGAGTTCCAATGCCGAATGAGGACCAGTATTTGGCAGTTACTGCCAAAAGAAATAGACGGAGCACAGCATAAGATCTCTCTTGTCAGCTCTCTTCAGCTACCGGGGCGACAATTTCAAAGTAGACCGTAGGCCAGTAAGATGTCTTCCACTTACCGCAACTCTTTGTCACCTGCGGTTAGCCTGGAGTAGAAAGCTTGCATTTTGGTCACCGCAACAGTGGTCTTGTGTGTTATTTTCCAACAAATCCAGGTTAAGCTTTCAGTTTGATTCTCGCCGAACTTTCATATGGTGTGGGCCATTTAGCCGTTACATCCAAGAGAACGCCACTGAACGATACCGTTACAGTGGTGCAGGATTCCTCATTTGTGGAGGAATTATTCTGGGCTCCAGAAATAACCTACATGTTCCGAACGTAACCATGATAGGCCACATCTATCGGGACGTCATTCTGAAATAATATGTATGATTGTTTCAGTGCGCCATGGGTGCAGAATTTCTGTTTATAAATGACAACGCCCGTCCTCACCGTGCAAACATTGTAGACGAATGCCTTCAGTCGGATTATATCCCCCGTGTGGACTGGCCAGCATACTTTCCGAACTTGAATCCAATAGAGCATGTGTGGGCATAGAAGCCCATGAACCTCCTCCCACATGTCTACTGGAATTTCGGAGAGCATTTCTTGATGTGTGGTGTAATATTCCTCAAGATCAGATCAATAATTTGAAACTTAGCTTGCCAATGCGTTCTACTGTCTGTATTGCATCAGCTAGGGGGCATACTTTCTATTAACCATCATACCTACCATGTTACATTGTTTTTATAAATGGGTTCGTTTTTAAAATTTGCTCCAGGGATTAAAATTCGCAATTTTTATCAGTAATATCAAACACATAGCATCTTTTTGCTCTTTACCTTTTGCCTAATAAAGAGACTTTGCAAATAAGTCACATTTGTTTTGCTTCTCTTTCTTTGCCTGAACTTGCATTGTCCTTAATTTATGGACACGAGTGTATGTATAAATGACCATATAAAGGCAGTTATTTTTATGTTTGATATTGAGACCTTCCAGGATTTTCTTAAACAGTCAAATTAATACTTAAGAACTTGTAGCATATCTATAGAATGTGGTACTGAATAGTACATTCATTAGTATTAGTTGCTCAATCGACTTTTCACCAATATTGTAATAATTAGAGTATCACAGAGAAAAATACAAGAAAAATTCCCAAACATCCATTCTGGCAAATGCGTATGCAATGCATATACCTTTCATTGTTAAATACTTAACGGGTTGAAATTTAGAAACTCCTATTCAGAAATTCTTACCACTACATCATGGAGAACTATCTAGAGAGTTGAAATCAAAGTGAGCCGTCAAAATGAACATGAACTATCAGCATTCAAGTCAATATGAATAGTTTTGTATAAGAAAATTTCTTATTTTTTATAACAAAGTATTTAAAACAAAAGAATTCACAAGATTTTTTTAAAACAAAATATTCCTTTTAGGCTGGTTGGCTTAGGCTTCGTTATCGCTATTGGAAGCTGGTGAGTTCAAATCCCGACGCAACCGATGAACCTTCGTGTTCGCTAGTGTGGCAGGGACCAGTAAATTATACTATAGTCACAATGTTCTCCTTGTTAAATAATACCTCTTGGGTTGGAATTCCAAAAACTTGAAGTTTTCTGAGTAGTCTTAGCTTCTAGATTACAAATATTGCCTCACTACATAAAAGCTCCAACGTTTCCGCCTTCTGTAGTGCAGAAAGGTAAAAACCCTGGTTAGGAGAGAGAAAAACATTTTAAAATTCACACCACTCTTAATTTTAGTTATCTAAAAGTAATTCCAAGTGTATAATGGAAAACGTTTTACAGGTTAAATTTAATTTAGTTTGATGGAACTAATAAATATTACAACCATAATGTTGTATCAAATGAGGACACATTTTTCAGTGAATTGTAAAAATTTTTATAATAATTATACAATCATTCTGGTCACGCAATTATGTACGTGAACTTATACGCAATAATATTTTCAAAATTAAAATATCATAAGAAAAGTCCATTTACAAAAGTAATAATAATAATAATGAAAGTTTATTTACGAAATCTTTCAGATATAAATCTAATGTTTGTGTTTTTTTATATAATACTAAAAATTCCAATATGAAAACAACCAAAAAAAATGTGTGCGAGTAAATTTTTAATGATTTTAAAATACTTTTGTGTTTTCCTTAGAAAATATTAAGTGAATTTGTTCTGACACGCTTTAAGCATGCACCAAAATAGCATTTTTAAGAGTATTTTCCCTGCAAAGTCCATCCATCATCCTCTCCAATGTCATAAGAATTTCATTTCACCTAATCTCTGAGAAGCATGCTATTTTTTCCTCTTCGGCTGTGTTTCCCATACCTTGTGACGAGGGAATTATCGGCCGGGGGTTGCAGGGAAGGGGGGGGAAAGTAATCACTCAGGTACGATGGGTAATGACTTTTCTTAATCAGCCCTTTAGTTAATGGTAAAGTAACGACCGCAGAGTCGGTAATTAAATGAATTGTAGCGGAAGATCAGGTGAATTCTCCATTAAACACCAGATTTCGGAAACGGGAGAATTTCGATTATCGGAAGAAGAACAAAAAAGTTTCTGGATTTAAATTTGCCTCTCGAGAGTTCGCGGAAATAATCAGAATCATACTTAGATACATAAAATATCTACAGTGAAGTGTTTTACTTACTCTTGTAACAAATGTATTCAACATAATAATGGGAAATAAGCATTGAATTTCTCTGCTAAATAAAATATAAATAAATAAAATCTCACTGATCTCATAAACTTTTTCTCTGTCTCTCTTTGAAACTGATTTGAAAAACATGCACAAATAAAATCTGTATGAAATATTTAAAATGAAGGAAAAGTTATAAAATTAAATGTAATACTGAAAATATTATTTTTTGAATATATAGTGGTGAACCAAATACATGGTTTATTTTCCGTTTTACGATCAATTTTTTTACACGAGATATTATTGTATTGGAACTTATTGAATTGGAAAAAGGTATTTTAAACAATTTACAAATATCACTGTCATAGATGAGAATCGAGCCCATGCACATAACATTACACTACTTATACTAAAGCCCTAAATTTAGTGCAAAAAGCTAAATGTTAATTACAAACTTCAATGTTTCCTTGAATATATTAGTTAGTCAATGGTAATTGTGTCTATGAATTAACTAGAGTTCACTCCTACAGAAAAACCATAATAATTTATAAAATTTATAAAAATTTGTTTTCTGGTTCATAAAATTAAACAGAATCCTACGAAGTGAAATCATAGATTAGCTAAAATTAGAATTTAATTAACTGAAAAAGATGTGTAAAGTGATTGAATGTTCATGATTAGTTAATCAGTTGCTGTAAATAACTTTGAGTTCATACACACAGATGAATCATTTATAAAACAAAGCATAAAAGCTATTTGATGTGTCATAAATGCTCATGAAGAGTAGATTTTTGGTAACGGAGGGTGTGTGTGTAAATAATTTTTAGTTCACACATACTGGTTCATCTGTCAATCTAAATTAAACGTAATCATTTAAAAACTCAACGGTACAATTTTATGTCATCGCTAATGAATGGAAATATAATTTTGTAATTTAATTGCACGTATTCATTGGAACAGAATAATAAGTGCCTCACATAATCAGATAAAGAGGGTGATCTGGAAAGGGACCGTTATAGATGTTATTAAATGTCAAATTATCTGTGAGGGAGCATTTATTACCTTTTCAGTGCAAGTGGCAGAGGCACTTTATCTAGTGAGGGACATTGTAGGTCTACCATTTGGGAACCTGAAGTAGGCGGGTCTTCGTCATTTAGAAGCAATGGCCAAGAAGAAGACCTCCACATGACCTGTCACTCTCTGAGATATCATTTCACATGGAGGGCATTGCGACGAATACGTGCTTCAGCCGCTATGAGCGAACATGACAGATCTTCAATTGAGTCGAAACTCGAAGCCATTGCCTCCTGGTCACGAGAACGAGCAGCCTAAGTAATCAGACCTCTATAATTAGAAAGTGAAAAAATAATCGAAATAATTAGTTATTTGAGCAACAGTCACTAGAGACGAATGGGACAACAACATGTTTGAAACTAAAACAAGAGATCTAACCTTGTACACAGATGGATCACTTAAAAACAGCCTCTCGGGACAAGGAGTATGTGGCATGTCACCAAGAACTAGTCTACCTGTAGGCCTTGGGCGATACGCTACGGTCTTCCAGGCAGAAGTTTTGGATATTATCCACAGTCTGCGACTAAATATGAGGAAAGGCTACCACGGTAGGCCGATCCTCATTATTAATGACAGTTAAGCCGCTTTAAAAGCGCTCAATTCTTTCAAAATCAAATCAAAAATGATTTTAGAATGCAGAAACCTTCTTACAGAACTGGCAACTAGAAACAGGTGATCCTTGTATGGCTGCCAGGACGCAAAAATATCGAAGGTAATGAAAAGGCTGATGAACTTGCTAAACAAGGATCGTCTTTTGTTCCCATCGGTGCAGAACCTTTTTGTGGGATGAATTTGAAGACCGCAAAAACCAATGTTTTGTATGGGAAAAACAGAAGATGTATGAAGCTTGGCTCAACACTCCTGGTCAAACCCACGCTAAAAGTATGATCTGTGGATCATCAGCGAGGATTGCCTCTGAAATTCTAAGATGCTCTAGCAGAAGATACGTCTTAATCGTAGGCTTCATAACTGGGCACTACTATTTCAGAAAACACCTCCATAAAATGGGACTGTTTCAGCAAGACCCTATCTGCAAAAAATGTCATATTCAGGAGAAAACGGCCAAACATATCATTTACGAATGCAAGACCCTTTCCCTCCCTAGATTCACTTCTTTAGCATCATCCATACTAGAGATTTACACCTAGACTCCATGAAAGGGTTATCGGACTTTATTAATAAAGTAGGTGAGCCGAGCAACTGGAACTAGGAAACATTGGGTTTGGAGTTAACAGTACAAAATGCTGATAAAAGCAGAGGTGTCCAATGACATACAAACCCAACTCTAAGAAGACGAAGACGAACAGTCACTTCAGATAATCTACTCTTGAAAAGATTTTCCTGCATTTTAAGCAACTTATGGTATTGATTTCGAAAATAAAACAAGGCAAACCTTATTATTAATCTATTTTGGATATTGATTTAGAAAACATGGTTGTCTGTACATAATTTCCAGCTGACTTTAGATTCATTTTCATTCTTTTAGAAACTATTAAAAAGAAATTAGTATACATTTCAAAAAATAAATTTTCAAGTCATATTGTAGTACGTTGATAATGTTACCATCACAGCTAAATAATATATCTTACTTTATACAATAACAATTTGTTGGATGTTATGAAATTCTTTTAATAAATTGCGTATTAGCTAAGCAATACATAATTATTTATCTAATGCAATTATTAAACAGTGTTAATATATGTAATTTACACAAAAATTTAACACAAAAATTACACAATTTACACAAAAATTTATATCATTTCAAAATAAAATCCAATAGTAGATTTATATAAAATGGTGCACACACAATTTTAATCACTAAAACATCTTTATTTCTTTCCCATTCTTTAAAATTAACTAGAAAAATTGTGCAACTCAGTTGCAAAAGAAAAACAGTTTCAACTAAATTATAACTAGGCTCTACAGAGAACTAGGCTCTCATATTACAAATCATTTTTTATGGAAAAAATAGAGAGAGATGAAAGAATATTAAAATTCTAGGACAGGGGTGGAAAAATGAGTGTTTTTATTTGAATTTCTCTTGGGATAACTCTGCCGGATGCTATTCTCTGCAATTTTTTATTTAGTGCAATTTATTGTGATCAAGAAAACTGAACGTAGTTATTTATATTTTAAAAGAAGGAGAAAGAAAGAAATAACTAGAATTGTAAATCAGTTTGTATTTCGACTCTTTTTTATAAGTGAAGGCTTCGATTTTTCAAATGAACTAGGTAATGTTATCTGAATACCTAATTCGACAAGGTTATTACTTTTTTTGGGGTTGGCTGTTTTATTTTCTTTAAAAATGTATTATTTTGAGATGAAAATATTAGTGTTACTGTAAAATCTTTCTTTATACTTTTGCTTAAGGAAAAGTAATAAGATGTTAAAGAGAATTCTTTTATTTTAAAAAATTTTTCAATAAATGTTTCAATGAAATATCCAAATTTAATTAACAATTTTGAGCAATATTTTTCAATTTACCTTGTAATTTTAAATATGGAAAAAATCAATACCAATAATCGAGTAACAGTAATCCACTATATACAGATAATTCCATAGTAAATTTTGATTTTAGTGGAATTTCATTACATTTATGAGCTAAACATCTATTCAAACTTCTGTTAAATATATTCAGCAATATAAATTCAATGAATTTTGTGGAGTATGGAATTATAATTTTGCAATACGTTCAAGTGGATAGCTTTTCTTGAAGATTTTAATTTTAATTGTATTCAATTTAAAGTTTGATAATTTCAGTATTTTGATAAATTTAAGAAATATGCACATAAGACATATTTTAATTTAACAAAAGTACTAATCAAATTTTCAATTTTATTTTAGATTCTTCTCTCCAAAATTAATAAACCTTTGTTGATCTAACGATATAATTTACGTGTAATAAATATATAAAAGTCTTGAGCTTGTTTTAAAATATATATTGACATGAAAGTTATTTACATTTTTATAAATTTGAAAAGAGTATCGAATGAAATATTACATTATATTATTAATAAATTGTTTTTTTAATAATCGAATGAAATATGACATTATATTATTAATAAATAGTTTTTTTAATATTAAATTTTCAGTTTTGATAAACATGTTGCTTTTATGCGAAATATAAAAGTGAGATATTTATATCAGGAAAATAAAAATAATATTGTCAAAACAATGTAATTTTTTGAAATTTAATAGAAATACCAAGAAAATATACTTTTGTTTGAATACATGAATGAAATTTAAAATAAATACTGTTATGCACATAAATTGTTGAATAGAAACATATTTTAAATGAACACACAGGAAAAAGAACAAAACAACTCCTTCTTGCATTTTATATAATTGTTTTTATTCATATATTAAGGATACAACTTTATTAACTTTCATAGAGAAAATCAGGTATCTCCACCAAAAAGTCTTCCAACACATTGTGACATATGAGGTAGCAATTTACGGTTTTTCCAATCTTGAATTTTATCATTTATATGCATTGTGGTAAATATAACAGAGCTTAATACTAATGCCTAACGCCTTGTGTGAGAATTCAAGTCGAGAAATTTAGCATATGAGAATAGACAATAATCTTGAAATAGTCTTTTATCATTCACACAAAAAAGGCAGTAAAAATCATTTGATAATGATAAATTCAAACCTTTTATTTAGATTATCTACTATATTTAATAAAGGTCATGGAATTTTATTCAAATGTTTATAAGTTCAAAGGAAATGAAACATTTTTATAACAGTGGTTTATGGTTGTAATTAAATATTTTTAAATAACAACCATAAGGCACTGTAAAAATGGAAACATTTTTAATTAATATATTCCACCATATTCATATTTATAAATGTGCATAAGCATTGTTACATACATGACTTACCAACGTAGTTCGAAGGTAATGCTGCATTGTATATATATATATATACACAGGGTGTCCAGAAAAGGACTCCCTGATTTCAAAATTAAATATCTCGAAAACAAAGATAGATAGAGGAATGCAGAATGCAGTAAAAGGTGTGTTTATTGTGAAAGCTGTAAGAATTTTATACATCAATTTGAAATAATAGTTACAAAAGCTGCTAACAGATGGCGCTGTACAATGTACAGCTCAAATCAGCATATATAAATGAAATAATCGTTTGAAAACATTCCTTGCAAAAAATCACATCACAATGTTTTCAACGCTAACCTCCTTTCACGCTTCAATAGTTGGGCTTCGGATCACTATTTACACTAAATACTACGTATGGCGATTACAGCGCCATCTGTTTGCAACTTTTGTAACTATTATTTCACACTGATGTATTATATTCTTACAGTTTTTACTATAAACATACCGTTTACTGCATTCCTCTATCGATCTTCGTTTTCGAGATATTTAATTTTGAAATCAGGGAGTCCTTTTCTGGACACCCTGTATATATATATATATAAGAGCTATATATATAGATAAAGAGCTTTTAAATATTTATAAGACTGTTACTAAAAAATTGCCTAAATTAAGCGTTTCTAATTAGCTTTGAAAATTTCTGAAATATGGAGAAAATCTTAATATATTCTCATTTATTATTTTTAGCACATGAATTGTATCAATTTGGTTAACTCAAAAAGCAGGAAGTCATAATCATAAGCATGCATTGACAACAAAAAATGTGAATACATGTCCTGAAACCATCCAAATCAAATACAAAAAACGCTTATAAAACATTGGGAAAACAGTAGTAATGCCGATTGAATCCTATTTACGACCTTATTTCATAAAATTAAAAACAGCTGCGCCTTCAAAAATTTTTAAAAAAATTATAAATGTATGAGTTATTGACTAATTTATATCTATTTTGGATACCATGTATGAAATTATTGTGCTCCTACTTTGCATATATTTGACCCATTGCAAAGTAAGAATGCACGAGTATTGTTTACGAATATTTAATATGCTTTGCATTGAGGACTTAAAATAAAAAAATGCAAAAAGGGTTGAACACGTAAAATTAACGTGCCATATAAAATTGAAAGATGAAAACAGGATTAAGGTTGAAGTAAGAATTTTAACTCGTTTAAGATAATCTTTATAAGAATTTTAATTCGTTTCAGAATATTTAAGATTAAACACGTCACAGGAAGTCATTTTTGAGCAAAAGAATCCCACTTAAAATATATTTACCTATACATATTATTCTCTTTTTAATCTGAAAACAATACCATATAATTTAAAATTCCAAATAGTTTACAATTTGGAATTATAAAATTTCAACTGATTGCATTTCAAAATATACGATAGTTTTTTAACTTAATGATTTAAACCTAATTTATAATTTGGAATTTGACACTATTGTACACGCATTTCAAAAACAAAAATCACTTCTTCAGTAACATATTTATACATTCTGATTCTTCTTACATTGAAGTTTTAGCCTTGCTTCTCTCAACAATAACAGTGTCAGGACTCTAAGCGTTTGCTTCATAATTACATATTTATGTACCTGTATGTAATACATGATGTTTATGTATATCAAAGACATTACTAAATATTCTTTATTTCAGTCTATGAAAAAATTTCAAATATTTTATAAATGTTAGAAAAACTTCAATTGTAATCTAGATATTGGGAGTTTTATTTTTTTATAAATTTCTTTTTTTGTTGTCTTTTTTAATAAGTAAGCAGATCTTCACTTGAGAATCTTTATTTTCAGGCTCTCAATATTACAATGATGTCCTGAAAAAATACAATATTTGTGAAAATCAAGTTTTATCGCCATATTAAAAATATTTAAAACTTTCGGCTAAAAATTATATGTATATATATATAACCAGATAATTAAATACTTGATTACTTTCACGTGAAACTTTTATCCGTTAATCATGCATAATAAATCACTCAAGCTTTTTTTTCAGGATTAGAAATTTATTCACACTGAGAGAAGGATTTTAATCTAAGCAAATAAGTATTGTGTCAAATGTTTCGATGCAGGTGCAGAACTGTTTCCCTGCATCTACTAAATTCTATAATTTAAATTAGGTAAAAAGAGATTTGTGTAAAATTGAATTAAAATTATGACCATAAGGATGTGTTTTATGTTGCGTAATGTACGTAAATTGTAAATTGATAACTATAACAAATTATCATTTGTCAAACTCTAAGCAAGTGCTTAAATTAGTTCTAGGTTCAGAATGACACAGATTTCTGTTTGGAGTAAAATATTTTGGGTTTGGGGCACATAGAATACTTATAATAAATTATATGACAAGGGTATAAAGATATTTTAATTCCATTAATTTTAAAATCAATAATAATTTAAGTGTAATCAATCAAAACTGCTTTCGAATCTCTAAAGGTACTTATCGGATTGAAATTACATACATCTACGATGCTATTAAGATGTGAATGTTTAATATTTGTTGAGAAGTGTATTATTATTTGAATTATCTGAATGAAAAGCTGAGAAAGAGGTATTATATTAGATTGGCAGGGAAAGTAGCCAAGCTGTTGAGTGACCTGGAATGTATGTGTGTCAGATGTCGATCTCATTATTTAAACTCATTTTAAAATTAGTTTACTTTTAGACATCATAATTTACAACAATGAGGAGAAGTGAGGGGATCAGGTTGTTAAAAACGTTACTGAATACGAAGACAAAAGCAATAAGCTAAAAGCTGTGAAAATGTTAACCTCGTGGTAAAATGAATACAGGCAATCGATTGCTTAGTCCAAAAAGTGACAATGCACTGAAAGAAATGATCTTTATTTATGTTTTCTGATTAGTTTTTAATGATTACTGTGGGATTTTAGATGTTGTGTTGGAAAGAGGACTTAAAGAGGATATATATATATATATATATATATATATATATATATACGTAAATTCTGATGCAAAGTAGAAAAAAATACTGAAAACTGATGATGAAATGATTAAAAATGAAGCGCTGTGTTTTGAATAAATGAAACAATTTTAGTTTTCATAAAAAATTTGTGCACTGAGTACGTACCTTGAGAAGGCAGATGCAATAGAAAAAAAGAAATCATAGGTATTCAATTTTTGACCCCTCCTTTTTTAGCTGTTCTGCTCTAAGCCCTTTTAACAGCTGAAGGCGACTTGTTCAACAATTTCTCATTAAATTTCGAAAATCATTTTTAAACCCTCAGATAAAAAAAAGTTCACGTGCACCACAACTATATCTCATCCTGCTTTATCAGTTAGTTTTCCTTTACAATCAAGGGAACTTGATTTTCTTTTAATAAACAAGCTGTAGTAGAGCCCATTGGGTGATGTTGTCTTTGATTTATAGAAGACGTGATTTGATGAAAGTAATCTTGGCGTGGGCTCTTAAGAAATGCCTTATGCTCCACAATGCAACTGTAAATTCATTTTTCTTTCAGAACAATAGTTATAAGCATTCCTTATTGCATGAAAATAAAGAATCAAAAAAAATGTTCATTAAATATTTTTATCATAATCATAAAATATGGATGTATTCCTTTTTAATATATTTGTTTAAAATAATGATATATATGATTTGATATAAACATCTTTTCGTAATATGATAAATGTTGTATATTTTGCTTTTACGGATTTTATTAAATATATAAAGTTATATATGCAGAACATTTTTCCTAGCAAATGCACAACATTGATTGTTTAATAGTTTTATATGCATGAAATGTCTTTAAGTTTTTATTTCTGTGAGTAACTTGATTACAAGATTTTGGCTTAGTAAAAGGTTTGAGCACCTTTTTATCATTAATTTGCTTTTAACACTGTATGCTTCACTTTAATTTTTGGTATTCTTGATTTATCAAATAGAAAATAATAAATTTGTAATTTATAAGATGATGTTGCTTTTTATATAAATAACATTGATACAAATTATCAGGTTTTTACGAATAAATATTTATATTTTATAAATAACGTTTTTTTAAAAGATTATTTTGTTTCTTTTTCTTTCTTTCTCTGTAGTTAGAGAGTATGATATTTAAATCTTTTAAGATAGTCAACAATATTTGACCTAACCTATCAGTTAGACCTTATAGGGTTAAACAAATGTATTCAAAATTCTTTCGGATAAAAATTGGCATCATTTAAAATATATGTTGTGTGGCATATCCATATCTAAAATAAATTTAGCATAGAATTTTTACATTTTTTGTATTTTGAATTATTTTTAATTTATTATTTCGAGAGAATATCTTGCTACTATAAACATAATTTATTCACAATTCTTCTTCTTCTTCTTCTTAGAATTGGGTTTGTATGTCATTGGGCACCTCTGCTTTTATCAGCATTTTGTACCATTAACTCCAAACCCAATGTTTCCTAGTTCCAGTTGTTCGGGTCACCCATTTTATTAATAAAGTCCAATAACCCTTTAATGGAGTCTAGGTGTAACTCTCTAGTATGGATGATGCCTAAAGAGGTTAATCTAGGGAGGGCAAGAGCCTCGCATTCATAAATGATATGCTTGGCCGTTTCCTCTTGCGTATGACATTTCCAGCAGATAGGGTCTTGCTGAAATAGTCCCATCTGGTCAGAGAGTCAGTCATACTAGGGATAGCTTCCTGACTTTCACCAGAAGATGGTTTGGAGGTCATTTCTACCTCAAGTGAAGGATTCATTACTGCCCCTTTACAAGACAGCCTCTGAGTTCACTTGTCTTTTTCAGCAAGGTCAACTTCAGAGGCATCACCTGTAGATGCAGAAAGGATTGTTATTTCTTGTGTCTTTTCAGCCACAAGATAACAATTTATAAGCTCAGGTAATATAAGTTCACCCAGCATTGCCTGAGATACTGGGCAAGGCAAATTACTCTAGAAGTTTACCAGGCAACTAGAGGCTCCGTTAAGACACCAATACCACGGTGCCAATTAGCCCTAGGCACGGAACACATAACACCAGGGTTTACGGGAGCTGGTTCACGGCCTCTGATTCTATATTCAAGGCTATCCTGTCATTCCTACAGGACGTTCGGTGATCCACCGCCTACCGACGCGCCTGGTAGCTGCTGAGGTCCCAGGTTTATTCACAATTACTCTCAAGTAATAATTTCCAAGTCTTCATTTATAACCATATATACGTAAAAATCAATTTCATTTTACATTTTTACCTCTGCCCTACTAATGAGCAACGACGATGATGGTGATAAAAATCAAATTCTCCTTTTTAATAACTTGCCATTGAACAATGGAATGGCAATAGACGTTGCGATATATTTAAAGTAACAAAATTCAGTCATCAAAAAATTAGGAGTGAAATAATTTTAAAATCGGAAGTAAATACAAAGAATTAGCAGGAGATTTTGCGATTCATTGTTAAACCGTATGAATGAAGTTACACTGTATTGTTGCCGGATCAAATAGAAGTTAGTTATTTATTTCTTCCTAATGAAGACCCGAGCAGCAAGTAGAGAAGAATAGCAGAATGCACAATCGCTGTCTATTCTGCAATTCATATTAAATGCTAAGTGACTTTAATTTTCAATTGTACTTTTAAGAATTCCATTCTCGTAGAGAGAAGTCTGTTAATTTGTGATATTTTTAATCAAGAAAATATTTCGTCTTCTAGTATATTTTACATTATACGAATTTATTACCAAATGAGTAGTTTTAATTTGAATTTTCAATGTTATAAATAAGACAGAAATATTTATCAGAATTTTTTAAACATTAATAATATTGATAACTTTTAAATATGCCAACCGATGGCTGAGTGGTTAGCGTTCCTGACTCCTGAGCTGTGCGTCCCGGGTTCAAATCCCGGTTCGGGCATGGATGTTTCTTTCCTTCTCTGTTCTCTCTGTTTTTCTGTCCTTTCTTCTGTGATGTTGTATGAATGTGGCCCACCCTATAAACGGGTTTGTGGTGGTATGGCGTGGGTAACGCTACTCGCCTCCGTGACTTGGTTCTAAGGTGGGCACCTTCTAAGTTGGGCTGGGTAACGACAAATGAGTAGCAGTTTCTGGTCTTGTTGTGGCATAGGGTTCGTCACCCAAGTGTACCCGCCGTTGGAAAAAAAAACTTTTAAATATAATTACTGTCATTTGTTTGAAAATTATGTAATTGACTCATTGCAGATTTCTCGTTTAATGAATAGTTATATAATTTCAATGGAATTAAAACACATTTTTGTCATAGTAATTACAATATTATGCAACAACACAATATTCTAAATTCTTCGTTATCAATAGAAAATAACGTGAATATTATAAAAAAATATTAAAATTATTTTTCCGAAAACAGTTTGTATTTATAAAATTTAATTATGCCATCAAGAAATAGTTTTTCGTGAAAAATAGTGAATGTCATTTTATAATTTATAAGTTAAGTCAATCAGTATCATTTTCATGAGAACGTTAAAAAATAAGAATTGCTTTGGTATTCTGTTATTTATATGATTCAAACAAATTCTATTGTAAGGATTTTGGCTTTTTTCTTCCTTGAAATTAAAAAAAAAAAAACGTTTTTTACTATCTTAATTTATGTTTACTATTCTCGTATTTTATTCTTTGGATGTTTAAAATAATAAAAATATTTCACTTCTTTTATTGATTTATACATTATTTTTGCCTAAAATGTCCAGTGCATATTGGGAAAATCGAAAGCTTCTTCAAATAACATTTCTATTTCCACCTTGCATTCCTTTTTTTGTTTCTCGAGCGAAGAAGGAAAAATCTGAATAGGAATCAGAGCTTTGGGGAAAAATGCTGCGTGCAGAAAGATCATCACTCGGTAATCTTTCAAATAATTTTTATAAGTCCTATTTTTAATTATTCTCCTGTTTGTGACATGATGAGCAGTTATTCAATGTTGGGGCGTATGAAGCCATCTGTGTACATGAACCATCATGTTGAAGACGTTAGTCCTGAAATAATTAGTTTGATAGTTTCAAATTTTTGAGAGAACCTTTCGATGTGAAACACACCTGTTAGAGACCCCATCTCAAGAAATGTCTTCTCAAACCATATTGGGTTTCCAATTATATATTTTGCTTTGTGATGCTTTAGCAAATAAATAAAAATGGGCATGTTATTAATTTATCTTGAAACGATTTCCTTCAGGTGCCTTCACCAAAGAAATCGCTTATTCATTGCTTATTCATTGCATTGCTTATTCATTGCATTGCAAAAGTGAAACTGGCGCACCACTGAAAATATGTCTTTGATGCGGACACCTTTGAGTGGATGTAAAAATGTATTTAGTGAAAATAATTTCAACAGAATTAAAAGATATCCTTGTACAAATTAAAAAAAAACATTCAAAATGTTATTTTCATTCAAAATAGAAAAAAGATTTTACAAATATTAAGTTTGTAGTAAAGATTTCAAATATCATTGATTATATATCTACTAATAATATTCAAAAATACAAAAGTATCAGTTGAAAATCAAGAATTTATTTGTCATAAGTTATTTAAAAACAGCCAAATTCTTCTTAACATTCTAATTCATAGTGTCTTGTGCTGGGTTAAGATGTGGAAGGCATTATAACAACCGTAGTTCATTAAATTGTCAGCATGATCTAGTTCTCTCATCAAGTATTTAGGAGTGAATGCTCCAAAATTCAATCTTGACCAATGTTATGACAAAGGACATGTATTATACAAGGAACACTCTGAAATTTTTGAGATACAACTAGGTTTTTAAAGTTATACTTACAAACATTTAGGTGTGTTCAAAGTAGTCTCCTCCAGCATCAATGCACTTTTGCAGACTAATTTTCCACAGATTAAATGCCTCAAGCCATTCATTTTTTCGAATAAATGAAAAAATGCATTTATAGCCACATCAATCTCTTCTGAATGAAAACGACGTCCACGTAAGTTCTGTTTTAGATTAAAGAATAACCAAAAGTCGCACGTAGCTAGATCAGGTGAATACGGCGGATGTTTGATCACTTCAATTTGTTTTTGTTTAAGAAACTCAACTGTTAATCCGGCTGTATGTGAAGATGCATTGTCATGGTGAGGCATTAGTCCCCTAACATTCAGTTCTTGTATAATTTCTGGAAGACATTTCGTGGTATACCAGTTTGCTGTTACTGTCTTCTGTCCTTCCAACTTGATGGCTTTGACCCATCCATTACTTCTGAAGAAAACGGCATACATCACTTTTTTCAATGCGTGTTGTTTTTTCACCATTGTCGGCGTGGGATCATCTTCAAAGACCCCTACTTTGCTTTCTTGACATGTTGGAACGTCAAAAAACGGTATGTACATTTCATCACCTGTTACAATTTTAGAAATGATGCGGTGGCCACCATCATTCAGCATATCAAGAGTTTCTTTACTGATTCTGACACGCTCCTCTTTTTGATGCTCCGTTAGATTATGGGGAACCCAACGGCAAACTACTTTTTTCATATGTAATTCTTGCATGAAGGATTTTGTGTATGGCTGCGGATTTAATGTTAAGTTCCTTCTGTATCATTTGATAGGTACAGCAATTATCATCCATTAACATTTGTCGTATGGCAGACAGATTATCCGGGATAACTGCCGACGGCGGCCTTCCTGTGTGTTCTTCATCCTGAAGAAAATTGCGACCTCTTCTAAATTCTCTAAACCATCTGAATACAGTAGCACGAGCTGGAGATTCATCACCCAATGCTAATTCCAACCGTTGAACGCATTCTTTGTGGTTTAATCCTGCTTTGAAATCGTTGAAAATCATAGTGGGAAAATGTTCTCGCGTCAACTCCATTTTCTCTTCTGTTTAGAATTTATTCCACGCTAAACAAGTTGAAGTTAGTCAGTAAAAAATCGTCTTCTGTGTTAAAATACTTTGTACTTTAAAATTAAACCATTATTTTTATTATGTAAATTCTCGTTTCGCGTATCTCAAAAAATTCAGAGTAACCCTCGTATTTCTTCATGCCAGATGGTTTCTCAGAAATCCTCGATTTCGTCTTAAAAACACACGAGTTAATATGCATGTAAAAGCGTTTGAGAAAGTAAATGCGCAACACAAGTGAAGGAAGAAGCCTTGCAGCACAGGCAGCCTACAACGAAGTGTCTGAGATTTGTGGCATTATCTGACCTACTTGTTAGCTAAATAGGATTAATTCAGAAATAAATAAAAATAGCAAGCTCTAAATTTTAGTAATTATTCTTTATCCTACATATTCTTATGATTGCTTATTTTCTTCTTTCTTTTCTAATTTTAATTTACCCATTTGTATATTTCTGCGCATTTTTCCCTTCTTCAACTTACATATTATTATTTCTGCTCTTTTATTTAATATATTTCCTCGTTTCATAGCATTAAATTGCCGTTTTCTACATTTCTGTGATACAAAAGAAAGTTAGGATTGAAGAATTTAAAAGCGAGAAACAAGCATAAAACGCCCAATTTTTTAAAAAGGAAATAGAAAATATGCGAGTGAATTAGATTAAGGTAAAACTGTTAACGGAACATGATGCAATGAGTTTCCCTGGTGTTAATATCTGGAATGAAGATTCATGAAATAAATACCAAAATTTATAGCTATTGAATTTCGGAAGCTATAAAATGTAATGCATCCAGTTGCAATATTTCAATTCAATTCTCTTGTGAAGTTATTAGTGAATACATTAAAGTTGGATATATTGGGTGACGCTCTACGCGAGCTTTTAAAATATTTGTCTATACATGTCAGCAATATAAAGATATTTCACTGCTTTCATTATTTATGAGGTATTATAAAGCTTTGTGGATTAGATTAAGATGAGTTGAGATGAGATAATGGAATGCTAAAATGTCACTCGAAAAAAACTAATTTATTTAGAAAAAATAATTTACATTACATAAAATTTCATCATATGATAAATATTAAAATTTCTGTGAAGGTTAAAACAGATCATTTTGCAAGTGGAACGTATTTTTATTTAAATATATGATAATATAAATGGTAATTTAATTTAAATGCACATAATATCTTCAATATTTTCAAAAATGAACGTAGTGAAAAGTTACTATATTTTTGTGCATAATATAAGGAAACTAAATCACTTAAATTGACTTTTATTAAAGTATTATTTTAAATTATATATTCTGCTGTCTATGTAATGTAAAATCAAGATTAATTATTTTTTTTAACAAGAACTTCACTTTCGGATATTTTTAAGAAATTAAAAAACTAAAATATTTCCTCGACAAAATGATGCTTCCACCGTGTAAATTGGGAATTCATTTTCACACATTAATGTTTATGAAAGCATATTAGGTTTTATAGTTTCAAAAGCTATTGCACACATAAATACCATGTAA
>CM075855.1:7672763-7737713 GCA_037975125.1 Latrodectus hesperus
AACTTATGATCGAACAAGATGGGCAATAATGTCCTTTAAACCTTATAAATCACCAGGAATGGATGGGATTGTACCGGCTCTGCTTATTGAGGGAGTCCAGTGCATTGCTCCAATTCTGTGTAGAATCTTTAGGGCAAGTATAGCCTTCGGACATATACCTATTGCCTGGAGGCATACAAAAGTTATTTTTATTCCTAAAATAGGGAAAGATAATTACTATGATGCTAAATCTTTTAGACCTATCAGCTTAACATCCTTTCTTCTAAAGGCAATTGAAAAGCTGATAGACAGATATATTAGAGAAGTTTACTTAGTGGAAAAACCACTTTCTGACTCTCAATATGCATATCAACCTGGTAGATCCACTGATAGTGCGATCTACAATCTATCCTTCATTTTGGAAAAGAACTTTAAGGCTAAGGAACTTGCTTTAGCTGTTTTCTTAGATATAGAAGGTGCCTTTGATAAGGTACCCATTGAAACCATTTTACAATCTCTTGCTAGAAAGGGAGTTAATGACACAATCTGTTCTTGGATAGAAAATCTGCTCAATAACAGATTTGTCACTGCCTCATTTTTAGGTGAAAACATGATGATCCAAGCCAAAGCTGGTTGTCCACAGGGAGGGGTTCTTTCACCCATCTTATGGTGTTATGTTGTAGACTCCCTTCTAGAGGTGTTAAAAAAACCAGGCATAACCACCATTGGATATGCAGATGATTTAGTTATAATCGTCAGGGGTAAGTTTGGTGAAACAATCTCCAGCATCATGTCCAGCACCCTCAAACAAGTTGAGACTTGGTGTAAAAAAGAAGGCCTTTCTGTAAATCCTCAAAAAACCACTATGGTAGCCTTCACAAAGAAAAAGAATCTTAATCTGAAAAAGATCACTTTTTTTGGTCAAGAATTAACTTGCTCCAAAGAAGTTAAATTCTTAGGAGTATTTTTTGACATGAACTTAAGTTGGAACAAGCACTTCAACTTTTGTATTGAAAGAGCAAAAAAAGCTTTCTGGTCTTGTAGAAATGCATTTGGAAAAACTTGGGGCCTAAATCCCAAAGTTATTCATTGGATTTACACTATGATTATTTGTCCCATCATTACCTATGGTTCAGTGGTCTGGTGGTTTAAAATCAGAAACGAAACTGCCAAAGCAGAACTAACAAA
This sequence comes from Latrodectus hesperus, assembly GCA_037975125.1. Taxonomy (NCBI): domain Eukaryota; kingdom Metazoa; phylum Arthropoda; class Arachnida; order Araneae; family Theridiidae; genus Latrodectus; species Latrodectus hesperus. The sequence continues at coordinate 7,673,931 of CM075855.1, forward strand.
ACTTCAAAGGATGCTTTGTGTAGCTATCTCTGGGTGTATTCGTACAACTCCCACATCTACACTGGAGCTTCTGCTTGGTATGCATCCTCTTTATATGCGTATTGAAGCAGAAGCAATACTTAGCATGAAGAGGCTTAAAAATACAGGTCAGTGGAAGGAATACTCTAGATTTTTATCATGGGGAAACCTCAATGCTGACGTAACTAGTCATCCTTTTATAAGTATGCCTACTGATTACACGATTGTTAAGCATGCTTTTGATAAGCCTTATACAATCAAATTTCCCTTGAGAGAAGACTGGAATAATGTTGCTATCAGTGAAAGCTGTATTTACTGGTACACTGATGGCTCAAAAATGAATTCCAATACTGGGGCTGGTATTTGTTGTCCAGCTGATGGCACTAAGTTATCATTCCCTTTGGGTAAATATACAACTGTATTTCAAGCAGAAGTCTTTGCCATTCTTATGTGCAGTAGAATATGCTTGGACAGAAACTATTCTCGTAAAAGAATAATCATCTGCTCTGACAGTCAAGCTGCATTACTAGCTCTACAGAAGTCTACTATAACTTCTGTTCTTGTCTGGGAATGTTATATCACTCTGTGTAAATTAGCTAATAATAACCCCACCACTTTAATGTGGGTGCCTGGGCACTCTGGTGTTCCTGGCAATGAATTAGCTGATGAGCTAGCAAGGACTGGATCAACAACTGACTTTTTTGGTCCTGAACCAGTGCTAGGTATTTCAAAAGAATTGATCAGAAAAAATGTCTTTGATCTCTTCAGAAAACAACAGTTTATGAACTGGCACAATGCCAATGATCAAAGACAAGCAAGGCTATTAAATAGCACGTGCCCTAGCAAAAGGCAACAAGAATTATTAAAGCTCAATAGAGACAGTCTAAGGAAAGCAGTGGGACTACTTACAGGACACTGCCACCTTAAAAGACATCTCACGATAATGGGAGTTTCAGATGATCCCACTTGTAGAGGTTGTCATTATATGGAAGAAACTTCAATGCACATCTTATGTGAATGTGAAACCTTTTCTGCACATAGATTTGAACACCTGGGTCAGCACTTGATTGAACCTAGGATGTTACAGGAAATTCCTGTAAAATGTCTGCTGAACTTTGCTTCAGCAACTGGTCTCTTTAAATAGGGCTTTCTGAGGGGTATAGTACAATAGACCTATGGTCGCGGTGCTAGGTTCTTTTGGACCACCCTAATTTTAAATCTAATCTAAATCTATATATATATATATATATATATATATATATAAGGTTGGGGAATAAGTTCGTAGCGTTTTCACCGAAGACTTTTATTTAAACAAAAAAAAATATTATATCAAATATTTCTAGGTGCAGTGGGAAATAATCGAAAAAATGCCACAGTCAACAAGGAGCTTGTCATTACTCAGCTACACCGTGTGAATTAGGCTATTCGACTGAAAAGTCCTGATTGACAGGGTCAAACCAACCTCCTTCACTACAATGCCAGGCCCCATGTTGCACAAGTCGTCAAACCCGCATTCCAAGGGCTCGAATGGGAGATGTTGCAGCGTCAGCCGTAGTCTCCGGACCTTGCACAGACCCAATTACCATCTTTTCCGCATGGCATCAACAAATTGGTCGAGTGGTGGGAAGAGGTTGTAAAAAGCAACGGCGAATATATAATTGATTAACTTATTGATATAATTAATGTTTTTGTTTAAATAAGTCTTTGGTAAAAACGCAACGAGCATATTTCCCAAGATAACTATAAAAATTTATATTTTAAAATTGAATTTTTAAAATATAGTTAATTGGATATTTAAAAATACATTAATATAGTGTTGTGACCAGTTTTCGACCAAGAAAAGTTCTTAATTAAGTTAGAAAAAAAACATGAAAGCTGTATATTTAAAGTACAGGCAGTAAACACCACAAAGTCTATGATTTTCTGCCAAAATATTGGTAGTTTTTCAAAGCTTTCGTCCAGAACCTCGATGATAGCGTGTCCACAGACTGATCAACCTCATTGTAAGCATCAGTTTTTGAACTGAAAATAATACCAACAGCATGTAACTTCAGGTGTGAAAAAGATAGAAGTCAGAAGAAGAGATGTGGCTATAGGGTGGTTGAGGAAAAAGATCCCATTAAAATCTATACAGAGTCCAGCTAGTAAATGCAGACACATTATCTTGCATTATCTCGATGCAACAGTCTTTCATGCGCCATTCCTGAGTTTGTCATTTGGAATTTAGAGTAGCATCAACACTGGTAAGTACTGCTCCGTATTCCATATTGCTGATAATTTTACCTTTTTCCAGGTATATTTTGTGGATAAAAGCACGGAAATATCATCAGATAGAAAGCTTCACCATTTTGTTAGTCAATGTATTTACGATGCTACTGATGGGCTCACCGGGCACAGAATAAGCCACTTTCTCGTTTCGATTGTTGAAATAAATCCGGCATTTATTACAAATGAGATCCTCCCTAGAGTCCTTGCGTTGATATTTAAGCAGATAAATGCAGGTCTGAACACGTCTGTCCTTACATGCTTGAGACAGCTGATGCATCATTCAGCGATTGAACTTGTATGTCAAGTTTATGCGATGCGACACGACTAAGGATCATAACACTAATGCTTGGTGGTTGAGTACTGGTTTTCTTACTCAAGTTCCCACAGGCGAGCTCCTTTATTTTCAGTGCCAGGGCACTTTGCTTCTTAAATATCACAGTAATTATTTTTAAACTTTCAAATCTTTTTAAGTTTAAATTTTTTTATCAAACCTTCAGCTTCATATGGTACAAAAGAAGAACCTAAAGCAGTACATACGATTTGGTGTCATTCTGCGGCTGATTTCTTGCAACAGAACCTAAAGTAAATTGTGGTTCTTATCTGGTAGGGAAATAGTTTCATTTCAAGCACCTTGTACTTAAAAATAGCCATACATCTTTACAGATTACACAACTCATTATACTAAGACAAGTCTTATCTCAAACATCAGTAATTGTCTGATAAAATATAAACACTTCAACAGAAACTGATAAGACGATATTAATTGTGGTGGAAAACTTTCATTACGACATGATGTTATAATTATACAAATTAAGAATTTTAATTTATTTACCGATTATTATTCCTTTATAATTTGTATGACAGTAATATTATCCTTTTAGCACACCACGTAAGAATATAGATATACTTTGAATATAGTTGTTAAGCATCTTTAGTTATGTCAAAATAATTCATAAGAAATCAAATATAAAATGCAGAAATCTAAAATTTCAAAAGTTCAAAATTATTTTCCACTTAAAATATGATTTGTAATAGAATATTTTTATCTAAAAATTATTTTAATACGAATAGAAAGGAATAGAATAAAATATTAATAAAAATACAAATGTTACTTTAAAAATTCTCTAAGAAAGTTTTCTTTCTATTCTTTAAGAAACTTTTTCGTTATTTATTCAGAACTATCTGTTTAAATAAAGAAAATTGCGTATAAATATTTAAAACTGCTTATGAAAATTTTCAATATTCGATTTCATATTGCAATGTATAAAGAAGAGATTATTAATAAAGCCTATCTGAATTTCTTTCATGAAGCGTTTCAGTGTCAAATATGAACTGATTACATATGTGAAACGGAATTTACAGGGGTGTGTACATACACTTCCCTTATTTATGTATTGATCACGTGAAATCCTGCAGACAGTAAAAATTAGTGAATGAACATCGGGATCAGATGGAAAAAAATACTTTAAATAGAGAGGGTGGAGCACTAAAAATAATCACACATTCATTCAGTATGGATGATGTTAATGAAAAGCAATGTTAATGATCGACTAAATTCAGGAAAGTTAATGCAAGAAATAGCATATCGTTCAAAACCGGAATATTATTGCCAACATTTTATGAGGAATCTTTCAGATTACACCCAGTCATAAAACTAATCATTTACGGATTATTGGCTCATGTGAACCAAACATATGATCTAAGATACTTAACTCAAGCAGAGATTTTTATCAACACATTTGTGACTCGATTTCATAAAAGTTTTTCTAGTGTGTCCTAAATGTTTCCTGTAAGTTTAGAATGTCCCACTAGTAGAAAGATTGCTATTCGTGGGGGACACATGAGTAAAAATCTCTCACCTTTACAGAGGCATATTTTGATAAATATAGAATGCGTTTTGTCATAAGAATATGGAGCGATGTCTTTAGGAAGGACTTTTCAAATAAGTATGAACTTTGCAATTTTCACTTCCCAGCCGACCGTGGCTGAGTGGGTCCTGACTCCTGAGCTATAGGCACTGTTTTCGAATCCAGGTTCGGCCTTGGATTTTACTTTCTCGCTGCAATATAATTTCATTATTATTTCTAGTAATCTTAGAGTGTCTGTAAAATATTTTGCTGTATATTTTATTCACTTTTTTAAGCCTCTTCATTATTTATTGTATTGTAATTATATTTTTGTTCAATAATTTTCTTAATCGTGGTTATTACAGTGCACAGACTGAGCTGCTGCAAAATATTAACTGAATCAGCAGATTGCAATCTGTAATACTTTAAATATTCCACTGTTCATCACCTACAGCAAATGTTAAATAATATACCATTCATGCATACTTAAACTTAACTATTAGTATATATTTGCTCTTTTTCTAATACAATCTTCATATGGTACGTCTTGTGATATAACACTTCCCTCTATCAACCACTATATATAAAAATGGGGGTTTATATTCAAGTTTGCTTTGAGTATTCAGAAGTACCCTATTTAGCAATTTTAGTGCAATATATGTTCATTATTATTACTAGCAATGTTAAAGTATCTGTAAAATATTTTGCTATATATTTTATTCACTTTTTTAAGCCTTTTTATTATTTATTGTATTGTAATTATATTTTTGTTCAATAATTTTCTTAATCGTGGTTATTACAGTGCACAGACTGAGCTGCTGCAAAATTTTAACTGAATCAGCAGATTGTAATATGTTTTATTTTAAATATTCTACAGTTTATCACCTACAGCAAATGTTCAATTGGATATCATTCAAGCATACGTAATCTTAACTATCTGCTTGTAGACAATGCCGTCCTTTGCTATTGCGAATAATGCAATGTTACTTTAAAGGACCCAGTTAAATCATGAGGAAGTTACTAGTACTTATTGAAAATCTGTCCCAGTTATTTGCTCTTTTTTATACTCTTCTATTTTAACTTAATGATATTGTTTGCATATTTGTGTTATAAACTACCTATATCGATTGCTATGACCATCATCAAGATAATTAATTTGTATTTTTTACCAAGGTTACTTGGAGTGTTAGGATAATCTATTTACACAATTTTATTGCAATATTTACCTCATGTCATCTCCCGTAGTGAAAATTTTGTAAATACTTTGTTGTTGATGTTATATTTCTGTCAAGTTATTAATTTCAAATATTAGAGACCTATTGAAATTCAATATTGTTATCAAATTTCGTGACAATTCTGTCACACCAGATGTATTACGTGATGGAGCTATACCTGATAACCTAAGGAACAGACCAGCTGTTCCATTGCGTATGTCTATGTGTTTCTCTTTCCTTTCTTCTGAGATGATGTATGATCTATGAACGGATTTGTGGTGGTATAGCGTGAGTAATGCTACTCACCTCCATGTGGCTTGGTTCACAGGTGTCTACCAAGTAACAAGAAATGAATAGCAGTTTCTGGCCTTGTTGTGGCGAATTGTTAGTTCCCTAAGGCCCGCTTTTAATAAAAGAAAATTTTACTTTCCAAAAGTACACAGTGTTTCCTATTTTAATTTGAAATTAACCTCTTAGTATCATATTTAAATGGAAAAAAAGTGTTATGTGGAACTTTTTTAAGTCCCTTAAATCGGAACAACTGAACAACAATTTTGCTTTTAAAAACATCTGACCTGCGCTCACTTGCTTTGTGTCTTTGATGGAAACAGGAGCACTTAATGAGCCTCCTCAGGTGTGGACCATGCTATGGCTTTTCTGAAACAGATGAGGTTGGTTGGTTGGTTGGGTTTTATGGCGCAAGGTCCAAAATTGGACATGCTGCGCCAGAAACAGATGAGGAGGAGAGTCTCTAAGTCATTACACCCGAAACCCCGCCAAACCATAAAACACCAAAGTATATAAAAAGATCTAAAAATTTAATATAATACTAATTTAGAATTCTGTTCTTGGCCATGGCAGAAAATTCATATTTTGTGCTGAAATGTTCAATACTCTTTAATAAACTGACAGTGTAGATGCAATATAACAATTGTCATTTCGTTCTGTATGTTACACAATGTTGGTCATTTATTCCATTTTTTATGTCGTTTTGTCTATTAAATTACATATTTGATAATTCTTCTTTAGCTGCTTTTGTGCTGAGTGGATTACTCGATCTATACTTTATTTACATTTATGCATTAAATCTAGCATTTCATAAAATATTTAATGTGCTTTATATTTGTATTTTTATACATTTATTAAATGGATTCCAAGGTTCAAAAATATTATTATCTATCACTTAAAGTAAATAACGATCTTCTAATTAAAAATGAAAGATTTCTTTAAAATCTAACATCTGCTTGTAATTTTAAAATTAAGAAAAAATCAATTGAAGTGTCATATAACAGAAAAAGAATTCAAAACACTACTTAAAATCTTTAATTCCATGCCATTTTACATTTAGTTTTCTATATGTAAATCTGGCACTAATTTTGTAAAATTTTTCTTGTCATGAGATCCAACCATAACGTGATGACATTTGTATAATTTCAATTAATGGCCTTTCAGGAGAAAAACTCTTTGTGTCCCTTTTTCGTTCCGGAAGCATATTTTGATTCCCATGAAAAGTCTTCTTTTGCCTTGGACTCGTGGCTCATTAATCATATAGTCAGCTACAGTTCGCAACTTCTATCGCGTGCTGCGAATTCTTAATGACATTTTGTTTTTACGGAGAGAATTAACAAGATGAAGTTCAGCAACTATTCCGGCTGTGATGTGTTATATCTGATTTCTTTGTTATAATTAAGGGAATTTCACTTCATGCGAAAAACTTTTTGAATAAAATTTACAACTGATCAGATTTAATCATTGTCATTAAATGCTTTTTAATGATAAAGCTTATAATTATTTTTGAATTATCTTTTCAAAATTGTGTCTTTACCTAGATAATGCCAATTAATTTTTGAATAATGCTCATTTCACTCAATATACGGTTTTAAATGTATTTCTTAAGGCTTTTTCTGACGCAGTGAGAGGTCGCAGGTTTCATCCCAACCGCAGTTTGAAGAAGTTGTATAGATAGAGTGATCTTGAGTGGTGACGCATTTTTATACACGTCTAAAATGAAGCTATTCGGAGTTCAGACATGAGCATGGGTCCTTATTTAATAAAATTCTTCCCAAGAGAAAGAGGTCGGGGGCATGCTTAAATGCTTTACAATACCCTTCAATTATTTAGCTGTTTGTAACACAGTTAGCGGCATGTTTCTTTGATTTGTGGTTTTGGATTCTCCCTGGGCGATGAGGAAGCAGAAACTGCTTCACATCCAACCTATTTTAAAATAGATTCTTATTTTGCATACAGTATTGTAATGTTATAATTAGCAGTACTTTTGTTAAAATATTCATTGATAAAGTTACTGTACAAATTTAAAGCACTGTGAGTGGATAATTTAAATTTCAATTTGATAGAAATCTAATTTATTTCTATATATAAATGCAAACACCAAAAATGTGATTATATTGAAACGAAAACATTAAAAACTATGAAAAGCGAATTTACTTTTATTAACTTCTTTCCTCTGCATTGCTTGGATCTTTATATAAACCTTTATTTGGGCAAGAAATTTAAAAACTACACATTCTCAAATAAAGTCATTGTAATATAACAGATTAGGAATCTCAGTATAGAGTATCTGTGCTATAAACTTTAGAAAGCATTACTGTTTGTTGAATGTCACGGAAGCTCTCCTCTCACTCCAAAAGAAGAGATTTTGTTGTTTCTGGACTAAATTTATGCAGATAATTTGTGCCCAATGCCAATGGTATTACAAAAATTGTTTGAAGGATAATAGTTTAATACTTTTTTGGAATCTATAGTAGATTTACCAAAACTTGGCGCAAGATTTACAAAAACATTTTTAATGTGAAACAGCCGGATGTTTGACTTTACTTGTATTGATTGCAGATCTCTTAGAATTATGAAAATAAAGTCCCCCTATTCAATTAAATGGAAAGACCGCGCCGAGAATGAAAAATCAGGTTCTGTCTTAAGCGATTTGAACTACATAACATGGGTTCTTTTTCTCTACTTTCTGGGTGCACATCTGTCAGTGTGGGCTCTTGGAACATTCACAGGAATCTTTTCTAAGGACACATGAAAATAGCATACTATTTACAAAGTCTCCCATCAGGTAATTTATGGAGGATTTTTCACTCGTTTACAAAAGAATTCAGCGGTTAGGGCGCCCACTATGTAAAGTCAATATCTCTTCTTCTTTTTTCCAATCCCTTTTGCTTAACAGGGCTAAACTAGGTCCATGATGTCGTGAACCAACAGAAAGTCCATGACTAGCAATGGGGATTCGAAGATGACCTCTTTATTAAGTCCCAGGCAAAAGATAATATGTTCCGGAGACGCACTCGCCGATTTACATTTGGGGCAAGGCACATAGCATTTACGTCCTTCGCAGAATGAAATGGAACAAAGATGTCAACTTCGGAAGCGGGTGATGGTAGTCTGGCTCCGCCTGTCGCATTTAAGAGTGAGGGAGCCTCCCGGTGAGTAGCTTTGGTACCAATGGTGCAAGGGTGGAAGTAACCAAATGGCTTGGTTGATCTTCTTGGCACAGGAGTAGAGTTCAAGGAAGGTAAGTGGCCAGATGGAGAAGAGGTCTCACTGGCACCTGCCTTTGCAAGAAAGTCAGCAGCTTCGTTGCCTTGCAGGTTAACGTGGGATGGAATCCACTGAAGAAAAATAAGCCTGCGATGGTTTCTTCAGCTTTTGAAGTATAGAAACTCCTACAAAGTCACGAACGTTAGACCAGCTAGCAAGATGTTGGATGGAACTCTTGCTGTCCGATAGGATCAATATCTTAAATCGAGATAGTAGTTTATGGTAAAGTTAGGTGCATTATTAAAGTTAATTTTTTAATGATTTGGGAATTCTTAAAGTTAAATCCTATTCTTCGGGCAAAATATAAATCTTGAAGTAAAATTCCTGTTATACCACATATACGAATACTAGAAAGCTACAGAAATTTGAATTCAGTTCAAATGCATATTATTTTTCTCCAACAATGACACTAAAGACAAATGTACATTACCATTATAATCAACATTCAATAAATTACTGCTGGATTACACCATTAAAATTCTGATTTTCCTGTCCCTCAATGTGCAGTTTTTGTACACGAGGGCTAGTCAGATCGGCACTAGACAAAGTTGTATCAAGAAATTAAAAATCATTAAGAGTGATTCATTTATTTTCTTTTCAGCATTACAAGAGTGTGACGTGAGGGCACTTTTCAAGTGGGATACTCAGTGCGCATGGGAACCAAGAGGTGGCGGTTGAGTCTTTTAACTGTTAGAAGCAGAGACCAAGCAAAGAACTCCTGGACTTAGCTTCCACACCCAAAGGTGCCACTTCACATGGAAGACTTCTACCTGCTCAGCGCGCCCCACTAAAGGGAACATTTTCAGCTGGGTTGGAATTCGAACCCATTGCATTCAGATAACAAAATCGAACCAAGTTATCACGGTTACAGAAATTAAAATATAATCTACATAAATAATTCATAATTGGATTATTTATTGAATTTTCGTCTTGGATTATTCAGAGAAGGAATGTATGAAATTGAATTAAATATCAAGATATTGGTTTCGAGCTAACTTAAAATGTAATCAGTATTTCATATCAAAAATTTTATCACAGCATTTGTGTTTAATTTAGAACGTAACTAACACAGATTTGAGAGCTCCAGTGGCTCAGTAGCTTCACGCCGCTTCCCGTAAGCTCAACAAAGTAAAGCATCATTTCCCACGGGCAGTGGTTGGGAGGGTGACCACGGTGTACTCTCCTTCACTATGTTGCTGCAACTCCGTGGGTTGGGGACATGTCCACGTTAATGTGTGACGTCCAATGTCCTTCCGCTGATGTGGCGTGAATGTGGAGAGGAGGGTGCCAGCTCAGGTGTGGCCTCGTCACCTGACCGTGGTTAAAAATTATGAGGCACCTTAAATAGAGCAAAGTCGTACTTTCACCTTCGTGGTGCTCTGATTCAAACGAAAGACGCTCTCTATTGACTTAATTCGCACAGCCAAAGGCATATCGAGATTGGCTTGTCCAAGTGTCCTAAGCACTGATCTGAATGAACTGAAAATTTGTGTATGCCACATCGAAAATAATTCGAAACAAACTTTATATATTCTCACTTTTTATATATTATTTTCAAGAATGGAAGCTTGTAGTTCTTTCCCATGTTTTAATACAACCATGTTTGCACATTTTATACTGTATGACAAAGAAGTATTGCTGTGGACCACTCTTTCTTTCGACATGTAATTTTTCCTAAAAAATAAAAATATTGACTAATTATTCCAATTTTTGAAATTTTGTTTTCACCCACTGCAACAAATAAATTTTGGGCCTTCTGCAAATGAGCCTTTCTAAAATGCGTTAGAACGCGCTGGAAGGAGTCCCGAATGCAGCACTTAATAGATTCGTTATTAAGAGAAATTATTAAAGTTTCCATATCTCACATTCAATGCATTTTATCAATTCTTAATGCGAAACTTTGTCTAAAATCAAACTACATACACTGCAACTCCAATACCTGAACTTTGTTTATCCAAATCGCTTTCAGAAATTAAGAGATAAAAAAATGAAGGAAATGGAACAACTCCAAAAAAAAATTTACGAAAACAAAGATTAAAATGTGACTTTTCACTTGAAAAATTCAGGAAAATGCTTTTAAAAATCCTTGGATGTATAGAAGTTAGTGCTAAAGATAACGAAATTGGTTTATGAATCACAGTTTTTCAAATTGCAAATAATAGTCAATTTCTTAAAAGTGTAGATGAAAAAGATAACCTTCATGTCCAAGTTGAAGCATACACTGGACTATCAGATAGTCAAACATTTGCCAGTTTATAAACTGCTTTGAAATGGACAGAGCGTCTGACCGAGTGAGACCACATGCAAATTCTGACTGTCAAGCGGATAAGTCACTTGGCTTCCCGGAAGCGGATAATGTCAGTGCAACAGCTTACTGTGACCGAGATGTTCAGCAAACAATAACTTTCTTTTACAGCACTATGCATATATACTGTAATAATGTACAGCACTTGTCAGTAACTTAATATATAAAAATGTTGCTTTTTCAATAAAATTTTTTCTTTAAAATTAAATAGTTTTTCTCCCATTTCCAGCATATGATAATTAATTTTTTTAACCCTTTTTTTCTAAAATCCAACTAACCGAATTTTTTACTATCCAAATGGTATCCGATCTTAATTGATTCGAATAGTTGCAGTTCTTCTGTAATAAGTAAAAAATCACCTAAAACAAGTAAATTTAGTTGAAAAGAAGTACTTTTCATCTCCAAAAAATGAGAGAGATGAGTTTGCCATCAGAAGTTACGGATTTTAAAATCTGGCTGGTGGTGGCTCCCTAGTAAGAGTACTATCATTCGAAATTATAAAATCGAAAAACCGTACAAAAAAAGGACTCGTTGTACAATTCCAGATCAAATGGTGTATCCAAACAATATTTTGTAAGTGAAAGTGCTTGAAGAAAACCCCAAAACTCTTTTAAGAAGCAAAATGAGAACATTGGGATATAAAATTCATAATTCAAAAGCGTTTGTGATAGAAGTGGAAATATCTATTGATGCTGAATAGAGATTGCGTAGTCGCTTTTCTCACTTGAGACAGTGGGTAGGTTTTCTCTTCAGGCAAGGGGACCAACCTGTCCCCGGAAAGGCCACATGGTTTAGCAAAACTTATGGAATCTGATATATTTATTTTTCAGAACAAACAATAATTAACGTCCGAGTTTAAAAAATCATTTTTTTCCATTATGAGAACACTTGATGACAAAGATTTAAAATCCAACAACATTTTCTAAAATTCATTTATCTTTATCTATAAGAAAATGGAATGGATACAAATAATGAAAAATTGCTTTTATGATGACATATAGTACTTACAACGCATTTTAGGGACAGAGAGAGATTAAATATATATATATATATATATATATATATATATATATATATATATATATATATATATATATATATATATATATATTAAACTCAATAAATCAAAGGTAAAACATGAAATAATGTGAAAATATATAATTTCTGACTTCGCTGCTTTCAAAATATACGAAAGAGATAGCTGAAAAGTGATAAAATGCAAGGAAATAAAAATGAGAAACACTCTGTCAAAAAAGTATTGGGACACAATATAAATTCATGAAATTTTATCATAATATATAACTTAAATACACAAATGAAACAAAAAAGACGTATATGACGTTTAGTTTTATGCAGATCACAGTGACAAACAAAACTCAAATATTAATGTAATTATTGTATAATTTAAAGAAAAAAAAAGTCAAGGCAAAAAATGAGCTCAAAAAAGTATTGGGACACTGCCCAAAAATCAGCAAAAAGTTGATAGTTAATATCTTGTTAGACCACTTTTGTACTTTATGACCTCTAACAGTCGATTTGGCATGGATTTGACCAGTTTTGCACAAAACGATCCGTCGATTTTGGCCCACTCTTCAACCAGATGTTTTCTTAACTCCCGCTTGTTAGAAATGTGGTGTTCATTGAGTTTTTTCTGCAAATAATCCCATACATGTTCTATGGGATTAAGGTCTGGACTCTGTGCATGAGTTTTAATCATACCAGGACTGTGGTAAAGAACCCATAACTGGCAAATATGAGCAGTATATTTTGGGTCGTTATCCTGGTACAAATTAAAATGGCTTACTACTATTCTTAGCTTTCTCGCACTTTTCTTTAAATTTCGCTTGAGAATGTCAAGATAGACATATTTATTCATTATACCATCTATGAAATATAAGTTTCCTGCACCAGAGCTTGCCATGCAGCCCCAGACTAATTGGTTGCGGCCTCCATACTTAACAGTATGCATCAAATTTTTGACATGCAATTCCGTATTAAATGTCCGTCAGACATTTTGCTTTCCATCTGATCCGAAAATGTTATATTTGCTTTCGTCTACGAAAATTATATTTCCCCAAAATTTTGGTGGCTGCTTTATTTTAGCAAATGCCAGTCTATTCTGTTGGTTTCCTTTGGAAATGTAGGGCTTTCTTCGAGGTACTCTACCATGGTACCTATGTTTTTTTAAAACATTTCTGACAGTTTCAGGATTTACAGATTACCCGAACATACTTTTACATCTCAGAGTCAGTTTTACTGCGTTGGTTCTTGGATTAATGAGAACTTGTCTCGCAATCCACCTTTCTTCACGTTCAGTAAACATCTTAAAACGCCCTGATCTCTGCTTTTTTTCAACACTATTTGTTTTCGTAAACCTGTGAATAATGTTAATAACAGTAGACTTACTCAGCTCCGAGATACAGCGGACTGATTTTCCATTTTTCCAATGGCTAATTACCAGATTTCGCACATGCTTCGAACTCTCTTTGTTTTTCGTCATTGCTCTACATGTAACCGATTTTATTGACAACTTTTGTTGAAAAATATTGTTTAAAGAAGTTGGTAGCAAATGAAATTTTATTTTGTGTGACATATTTATTGTTTTACTTGCTCATTTCAAAAGTGTCTCAATACTTTTTTTGACCCTTGTTTGCCTTTAAATTATATTCAAAAAGCTATATCAAATTATAAAGCTAAAATATTAGCAAAATTTTAATTATATTTGGTATACCAAATGTTAAAGCATCTCTTGATTACTATTGCTTTTGTTTTAATGTGATAAATATTTTTTTTATAAATAGCTTTACATATTACGCATCCCAAGTGTCCCAATACTTTTTTGACTGACAGTATATTTTTTCACAAAATTATTAACGTTTAAAATTAGAATCAAGAAATGTCAATGAAATTTGTGGAAAAGCAGCAACGCACATCAACAGGAATGGATATTATATTTATTCAACTAAGTAAAATAAACTTCCAACGATATTTTACAATCAATTATTAAAGCCAAGTAAAATTACAAACTAAAACTTATTTTTCAATTTTCATCTTTTCAATATTTCTTTTGGTTACTTTCCCTTATAAATTTTGGTAATAAATTTCAAGGAAAAATAAACAAAAAATAATAATTAATATTTTTCTTGCAATGTGTGAGTTTTTAAAAGACAAAGCGATAGAGAGAGTCAACAAGTTTATGATATTTATCTGATATTTTTGAATTGTATAATGCTTTTCATATCTATAAAATGATTTTTTTTAACTCAGATCTCCTAATCTTAAAAAAATGATTTCAAATATCTCCCTTGTTAAATTAATAAACAAAAATTTGTAACTTTAAGCAGGAAAAGTCTTCTTGTCTTGCCATTGTTCTTTGAGCGACTCATACCAAAAATTGCCAAGCGTTTATCACTGCATATCCTCGTCTTTCATGTAAAGATAAGATTTTCTCTTAAAGGATATTCATCAAAGTTTTTATGCATTTAATACAACTAGATTTTCTTTGTATACGAGATACGGCTGATAATTTTACTGTTTGTCTAGTAAATACTTTTACATAAAGTTTGCAGGAACCTTTCAACATAAAATCTGCCTTTTCTATGAAAAATTACGGGAATATATACATTAAAAAATTTAATTTAAGATCAAATGATTACAACATGATAAGTAGAACATTTTCTCTGCAAAACCTCAAGCCATTTTATGTGCACATTAGAAATGTAAACAAAGTAACATCACATATAAGCTCAAGATTACTTAGTCTAAAAATATCGGTAAGTATTCGACTATCTATATAATTAAATATTTTTCTATTTGCTTGCCGTATTTTCATCTCGATTTAATTTAGAATGGACACAGGAGATGGAATAAATCTTCTGATAGGGCGATGTTTTTGATTAGTTTAAAATAGCTACTTTTGATTTTGATATAATGATTATAACACTTTTAATTTATATTTATGCCCCAAAATTAACTCTCATTTGTATAGCACAGTAAAGTTACTTATACCGGTATACACACCATTCAGGAACTGTGCTCGCTTCAAGAATAAAGACGTATTATCTCATTCTTTATATGCTTTTAAAAGCTTGATCTGTAAATAATCACTGAGAACAAAGAAAAATGGTTCAATCATAGGATTATCTCTTCTTTTTCTTACAAACTATCTGAAGTATTAAGAAATTGCAATTAAATAAAAAAACATTTCTAGATATTTGAAAAATATTGCTTTTACTATCTACAACAAACGTGTTTAGTTTTTTTTTCTTCTCAATATGCAGGCGATCGGAATTGCATAAGAATGAAGATAAAGGAGGTCACAAATTCCGAATTAAATAAATTCGCAGGTGAATGTAATTTTCAAGCTATTAACACTTGATTTGATTTGTGTTTCCTTAATCTTGCTTTATTCTGGTTTTTGTTTAAATGATCTATATTTTTGGTGTGTCCACTGTTTTTCCCGACGGCGGGCACTGGAGGGTTGAACCCTATGCCACAACAAGGCCGGAAACTGCTACTCATTTTTCGTTACCCAGCGGGCACCTGTGAAGCAAGTCACTGGGGCGAGTAGCGTTACCCACGTCATACCACCACAAACCGTTTATAGGATGGGCCACATTCATACATCATCACAGAAGAAAGGACACAGAAAGAAAGTAACATCCATGCCCGAACCGGGATTCGAACACTGGACCCACAGCTCAAGAGTCAGGAGCGCTAACCACTCAGCCATCGGTAGAGTTGTGTTCACTGTTGAATTGAGCATTTTTTCCGCAGTGCTAGACGCAGCGATTGTATAGAGTTTAGAATATTGCACCACAAGTATCTTAATAAATTTTCATAATTGCTTTATAAAACTGTATATAAAGACAATGTAACAGATCTATATTAACTCTACTGACAAGAGATGGTGTTAGTGAACTTACAAGATATTCAGATCCAATAAGAAATAGAGGATATAAAAAGGAGATGTAAGAAATGAAAGGCAAACCATCCGATTCATAAGTTTTTTATTCCATATGATTTTTTTAAAATGATTTAAAACCATTAATGCTTTTTATAATCATAAGTAATTTAGTACTTTTAAAAATAAAAAACGCTCCATTATAACACTTTCCGACACAAAGTCTTTTGGATCTGTATAATGAAATATTCGTACAAGATTTTGATTTGTGAATATTTTCAAGAACAAAGTCTCATTTTCCTTTTATTATGCATTCAAATCTAAACTATCAACATATGCATGAACTGTCACTCAATTCTGTAAAATTCTATTTTGATAATTCTATTAGCTTCTATTGGAATGGAGGCAGTTACATATAATTATAATACCTTTTGTATGGCAATACCCTATGAAAATTGATGATGGGTAATAAGCAAATACTTAATCACTTCATAAGCAATTTTTTCATTTTTATTTCTAATTATGACACAGTTCTTTTTTTAAAGAATCAATTTTACTTTACAAATTTATTTTCTATAGTTGGAATTTTTGTGGAAAAAATACTAAAATATATTTGCATTCAAACTACTATTTTATATCAATACAATGTATTTAAAATATTCTTTTCTAGAGCTGTTTACAGTTTGTAAGATTTCTCTGCAGTTTTCTGTCCAATGCTTTTATGTTCAAAAATGATATAATTTTTGTTTCCCTCTCTCAGAAAGATCAGGAGGAGAAGAAATTTTTAATTTATCTTTTTATTCTTTTAATTTTCTTTAGAAAAAAATGGTCCTCTTACAGAAGAAACTTTAATTACCAAATAAATCTGAAACCTCTCTCTCCTTTCGAAAGATTTATACTCCTTTTCCATCGAGATATATCTTCCAAAATAAAGAATAAAGACATAAAAATGAATAATGATTTATTCTCTTATTTCGTTCTTTCAACAGTGAAATGGATAAAGGTCTGCAAGTCTTGAGACACTTTCATTGACATCAATTGAAGAGTTTGAAAGATTAAAGGTTCTTTTGGCAGAAATCCAGACTTATTTCTCTTATTCTATATTTGGGATGAGTGTAAAACATCCTTTTCCGACGGATTTAGTCTTGAAATGTGTTTTATCGCATTAAAAGCCTTAATGAGCGTCTTTGAATTCAGGAAATGTGTGCAATGACTACAGCGAAGCACTTAACTCACCTTTTTATTAGTCTTTAATTGCATTGGAAGCGGAACGATTTTATCAAAGGAACATACATCTAATTTGGAGAAAATTTTAAGAAATGTTTTTTGCTTTATTTTTATTTAGTGCTATTCAATTACGAATATAATTTTCTATACTTTTGAATACAGAAATTATTTCAGAAACTGAAAAATGAAAGAAAAAAATCGTTTTTTTATTTTCAAATAATCAGTTTAAGTTTAAATGTAATAGAGTTAAAGTATAATCTAAGTAATCAGACTTATTAATTAGAGTCCTTATTTTCATTGTCCTGATACTTTTGAGCCAAGCAGAAATTCGTAGCGGCCTTGCTAATCTTTGATCTCCCGTCAATTCAAACGAACGCAGTTTTATCCAAAAGATTAAGGGTCAAGACTCTTAAGCAATTTAATACATCACTTCACCAGAAGATTAAAGTGCTCAACAGAATAGTTGCAGTCAACCAGGAATGATAAAATTTGTTTCCTTTTCGATAGTGAGAACATTTGAATCTTACTGAAGTTTATTTTAAGAATAAGTATGTGCTTCAGCTTCTAAGAATGATTTGGAATATCTTAATCAGTTAATTTGAGAAGAAATAATGTTTCAAATAGAATATTGAAATAATTTTAATGAATTTTTTCCGAAATATTTTCATTATTTTAAGTTTTGTTTTTAAGTGCTGCAAAATATTTATTTTATTCTAATGTAATTTTAAGCTTAATTCACTTCACATTTTTTTTATCGTTACCTCTTGGGAAATTTGGAACTTTTCAAACAAATTCATTTTCAGAATGCAAATTTTATCATACCATTCTTTATATAAATCTTGATGTGTTAGAAAATGGTTTTAACTCTAGAAACAAATAATTAATGAAGTGGAAGTTTTTTCGATTGAGGAATGCAATGATATCACGTTTAAAGTTCAAGAAAAATCCTTTTAAAATATAAAGACAACTTGAAATAGTTTATAATTATTAATATAAAACATTAATAATAATAAAAGTAGCTTTTTACAACAACTGTTCATTCAATAAATTCACAACAAATTCATTGCAAATATACCTGTTTTTAAAATTTTACCAAATAATACGCCTTATATGGGAATAACAAAGACAACTGTTTGTTAACAACTGGAGCTTTTTACTATAACTTACTTACTTCAATACTTCTTACTTACTATATAACCATGCACAAAATTTTGATAAATCTTCTGAAAAATCAAAAAGATTAATAAAAGTTTATGAAAATATTGAAAATAACATGATTAATAGAAGTAACCGAAATCTGTGAACAGGTTTAAAAGAAAATATTGCAAACATTTCAATAAAATAATTTCGAAACTTTTAATGAAATTACTTTTTTCTTATTTTTTGGTCATTGCTTTTTTTCACTTTATAGCTCGTGACTTTAAACCAGATAAATATTAGCCTCTGCTTAGTATTTATACTTACTTTAGAATGTTTTCTTCAGGTATGAAATGTGCACAATACAATGTTTATGCCCAAAGCTGAGAAAATGGTTTGCTTCGTTCAAAGAAAGGAATTTCTCCCTAATAATAAGCCACTAATTATAGACAGAAGAGCTTACACCCTCCTAACACAACCCACCTTAAATAACTAGAGATTTGGAAAAAAAGCATGAATGGAATTGTTCATTATGCAATTATTATATTTCTGTAGACCACACACAGGCAAATTTCAGAGTCCTGGTAAATATTCACACTATTTTACAGAGTGCAATTTTAAGAAATGTCAGAGCATTTTATGCTCTTTCTTTCTGTGCATGAACTAAATTTTAAGTAAGCAAAATGAATTCCAGAAAAATAAAATTATTATTTTCCTTATCGTCCATGGAAAGATTCAGATAAAGTGTTAGCTTCCGTCTTATGAAATGTATATTTCCTTAGTGATGTTTGAATATATATAAAAAGAAAATATTAATTTTTATGCATTTAGTTAATGGTTTAATTTTTTTCTATAGTCGTACTTTGTTCGTGAGGTTTGATTATTTTAACAGTTATAATTTCAAATGGATTAAGAAACAATGAAATGTTCATTACTCAAGCGATAATTAAACCTACAACTACCATTTCCGAATATTTTTGGTATGAAGTGTATTACTTAATATACAGATGATGGCAAGAGATTATGGCATGGACGCCAAACTATATAAGAAATCATTTCATGCCAAAAAAATTAAAAATAAATTTTTATTGAATAGACAAGAAGCAAAACAGGTCAAAGTGTTTCATAACTGAGGTTTATTGACTTTGTTCTCTCATGTTTATAATTTGCTTAAGCTTTCGTACAATACACTCTAAGATAAACACTTTGTAAATATTAATGATATGAAAAAAATATATTGACATTTCTTTTTTCCTAAACCAATATGTGCATCTAAGCCGAAAATTTAAACAAATGTATGATTTTATGCTAAAGTGATTGATTGAGTCAAGAAAATACTTTGGTGGATATTCCTTCTTTCTCTCTACTAAAAACTTAAGTTTAAATTTCAGTAAATATTCTTAAATTCTAAAGGCTCATTTTACCATTCTGTTATGGAAAATATTAAAGGCCCATTCTGTAATGTTTTTTCTCTTCTTGTATGAATAATCACTTAAATTTAATTAACAAGCATTTGATGCTAACCACAAAGTAAAAGTGGCATTGAATTTAGGAAATTGAAGAATACACCATAAAATTTCAGACAAGCAAGGCAAAAACAAATTGAAGTGTTCAAAAATGTCACCAATTGAATACAAAATGATTTACCAATAATTTAACTATTTGTTCTAATATAAAGAAATCTTAGTTTTCGATTGCTCGAACAATTATTACATTTTGAATTATTAAGTGAAGTTATTAGCATGCAATTATTTGAGCTCATTTGACAACCTAATTCATATATGAAATATAAATTCTTTCATTAAGTGTTATATTTATACTAAATAGTATTCATTTTGAAAGTTTTGATTAGTTCTAAGATGAAAGACGGATGTACATTTTATACATTAGATTCTAATTTTATTGTTATATTCATTTATAACTTTATTCATTATAAAAAAATAAAATATTTTAAAAACAAATAATGCTTGTAATATTTCTAATCTCATTTTTGCTGCTTTCTGTCACACAGTGCTTCTAAAATTCATCACCAGGTGAACTTCGAATAATCTCGAGAGAGAATGAGTGACCATTAGTACAAGCAAGCATTTATTTTTTACAACTTCGGTTTTTTTTTCTTTTGAATGAATTCCACTTTGCAAAGATATCGTTACACATTTTATACAACATTTTCCGTTTACTTCAGTGGAACACGGATATTCTCTGGAGTTGGGCTCCGTGTGGGAGGAATCAGTTAGCAGCTATCGACCACACCGAGGGAGGAGTGCATCCCCAAGGGCGACAATTCCAAGCATCAGTTATCCCTCGGTATTCTTTATAAGTTGTCTTCACTGCTTTACCTCTTCTAACTTTCTTTCCAAGCATCTTGTCTCTCTAAGGATATTTTTTTCTTCGTGAATAAAAAATTGCGAGAAGATGGTTTGATGGAAACCGCCCGCAGGATCCTTGGAGGATCTCCCCGTGCAGTTTTCTGACACCTCGGATGAACAGATTCGAAAAGTGGTGACTTCAGAATCAGTTGTGTCAACAAGTGCGGAGAAATTCATTTTGTTTCGCTGGCAACAATTTTTGACACTGTCAAAGATTCTTCGACACCAGAGAACGTGAAAGAAAAAAAGTTTCCTTTTTCTTGAAAAATTCGATTACTATATTGCGAGGTCTCGAGGCTATTTCAGAGAATGACCTGCATCTTTATTTTTACAAGCCTTCATAAATTGGATATGATTTGCTTCTAGCTAATTTTTAAATTCTTACGCTTTGTAACCTTAGAAAAAGATGATAATTCTTATAAAACAACTTGTTTTTTTACACTGTGATTTATGCAATTCTTTATCACGTTTCGATGCTAAATTTTTATCCAGATTTGAATTCAGATCCGCTGCACAATATAAAATGAAACTTGTTAGCGAATGATGAACTCTGGTTACTATAACAAATCTATAATATTAACTATGTTTGCTTCAGGATTTTGACTGCAACATTTGTTATTAATTAAATTGTGATTTGGGGATTTGTAATCACTGTAAAGTTGGTTACAGTGCGATGCATGCCACTCCAGAATTATGCTCTCTGCAGTAACGAAGATGAATGGTTATTTAGCACCCCTCTTTTAAAATTGTCATCTTTGCATAAGTGATGCAGGTAGGAAAAATGGTACAGCATCAGTTATCTCTTTCTTTCTACATTCCCATGGCATAAATTTAAATAGAAAATCACAGTGGCGTAGAGATGGCATTTCGCATTCCCAAAACATGGGTTCGTGGTTCGATCCTAGCTAGATCGGGCTAGGCAGGTCTTTTCAGCCTTTCATCCCTTTAGTGTCCCAATAAATTGAGTACCAAGCATAACTGAGAACTAAGCAGTGGTGGCGGTTTCGCGTTAGGCGGACTACCTAACCGGGACAAATGCTTAGCAGCCTCTGATCCTCGGTGAGGAAAACAGAAATTGACACTGTAGGCCTTGGCCCACATGTGAACTATCATGCCACAGGTTTAGCTTTTTAACAATATGTACTACTCTGTTTTGCATTTTGAGAGAGTATTATTTCCACCCATAGTAGCGAACGTATTTGCGAATTTCTTAATACTCTACTGATCAAAAATCTATTGGAAACTGATGACAGGAGTACCGATTTCAAAACATATTAACTTTTTAATTGAGGAAATTTGTAAGCATACCACACTTCACTTAAATATTTTTTTTTCTTACCCATACGTGAAACTTTATTTTGTATTACAAAAAAGCCTTATATACAAATTAAGGAATAAATATGGTTAAAAATAAATGACGTTATTTTTCCAAATGGTCATTCTTCCAGAACTTACTTTCAGTGGGAGACATACACGAGCCATAAGTTCCTTATGAGTCTCACAATTACATCTACAGAGTTGCTCATAAGTTATTATTATGTCTACAAGCCAAAGAAGCAATGGTAGTCCCGCTTTGAAACATTATGAACTTCATTTCAATCTTGACAAAATCAGAAGCAATAATCATTTTAAAAAAAGAGATTATTAAGCTATGAAAACAAATTTTAGATTTTCTTGAAATTCACAGTTTGAGTGAGTTTTTGATTTTCACAGTTTGAGTTAATAGCTTAAAACAGCCTAACAATAAATTTTCTAGCAGAAACTGCGAAATTAATTAAAATTGAAATCATTATTTCAGATAGAAATTATAAGTTTCAAGTAATTCTGTCAAAAGTTTTAAATTCTGACAAAGTAATTATTCATCTTTTTCTGTTAAAAAAAATATTACTTTTCAAGATGAATTTTTTATTTTTGTAAAGTGTAAAAGTATTTTTTGTTGTTTTTCCCTCAAAGAAGGAAGAAGTACTTTAGACCTGTTAGCCATTCCACTACTTGTTTTGCAGATTGTCCCTGCACATCATTTCTTGTTCAATTTTTTTCTATCTCATTCATTTTATTCTCAATAATTCCATCCTTCGATTTTTCTCCCGTACGTATAACATGGGAGACTATATTTAAAACATCCATGAAAAAAATTTCAAGCTTCTTAAGGATTATTTTGCTTTGCAATCTCTTTGCTGCTTGAAATCTCTTTCATGGCTGCAATGCCATGAAAAAGATTTCAAGCAGCAAAGTTAATGAATAAGTCAAGGTTTCAGGTGTTTGAAAAAAGAAATCCAATAAACAATTTAAAAAAATATCAGATTGAACATAAAATAAATAAAAAAAATGGGAGCGAAAACTTTTTGTCAGAAATGAAAATTCGTGGAAAAAAGAGTTTTCGAAATTCTAATGCATAAATGGGAGTTAAAAGTCGTGTGTCTGTGGTTTTAGGGTGAAATCTAGCCATTAACTCGTAAAAAGTGAGTGTTCGTTAAATTATGTGTTTGTATAAACGAGTTTTTACTATATGAATATTGTTTCAAAATATTCTTTCTACAATGAACGCTAAACAAAAATAAATAAGGTCATGAAAAAATTATGTCTATTATATTTTTAATAGTTATTTACATCCTTATATGAACTTAATGATATCTATATTAAGAAATTCTGCGTACCTATTATAATTAATATTTGTATTTCATTCAGAGTCGCTATGAAAATAGTCATCCATAATTTATTTGGGAAATTGTTTGTTTGAAAACATGTACAATCGTGGATATAGACGAAAATAAACTTACCATAATACGAAATGCAACTAGACTGCTTATTACATACTTGTGATTCAATAATTGTGTAAAATCTATCTTAAAAACATTATTATAAATTCTGCAACAATTGGAATCGTCAGCAGGAAAACTTTTTGCTCAAATCTAGCTGAGGATGAAAAATGCGCTGCAGCTTTATAGATCCCATTTCATACCAATTCCTTCAAAATCTTAGTATTTACGGAAGCAAATCGAACAGTCTTAAAGCAATGTATCGATTGGAAGACGAGCGCTATGAAAATCATTTACAGGTACAAAGATAAAACTTCCAATATTTCGGCATATCAAGACCTATTTGGTGAGGTTATGTTGTAGGGAGGCAACGCGGCCTATGAGTTGGATATCGCTCCAGACAGCGAGGAACCACGTTAAATCCCAGCCACTTTCGATCTGAGAGAAATGGATTTTGCCTTCTGCATGGAAGTCGGTAGAGGTGTGTGCATTTTCCAGGTTTTCGCCTTGTGACATGAGAATATGGCCTACTGCCGATAAAACCTTTTTGCGGTAGGCAATGAAGCGAAACAATTTATAGAAAAATGTCTTATAATAGCCTTTGGCCGTTAGCTTAAGCCTTAGGGAAACCACAACGCAATATCAAAGTTCTAATGCAAATATAAATATCACAATAAAAATATTACAAATATATTCAGATGTATAACTTTCAAATAAAGGCAATTCGTGAAAAGCTGATTGTTCAATTTTAAAGCCACATTTAATTATATTGATTATATATTTCATTACTTACATTATGTAATTTTATTATATATTTTTGAGATTATTGTTTGTGTGAACAGGTATTAAGGTACATCAAAATTATTGAATTTTTTATATAAAAATTGTCTTAATAGTTTTAAAGCAGTGCTTAGACTACTAAATATTAGTTATCGTCCGGATCTATTTTTTTATACAACACGTACCTATTGTTGCACTTTTTCTTCCTGTACTTGGCTTTGAGTTTGAATCTAACCTGTTAGATTGAGGCTTTAGGGTGGGATTCTTCATCACTTAGGAGCGGAGACCAAGCAGAAAACCACTAGTACGTAAACTGCCATCCCAGAGGCATCATCTCACTTGGAGAGCATTGAGAGCACGACCTACTGAATGTCTCTCAACCGCTTTCAGTTAACACAACTTATCTTCAGTTAATCCGAGATTTGAACCCACTACCTTACGACGCTCTAACTATCCAGGCCACCAAGGCCTTCTCTACATTTATTTGCCACACACCTCAGCTGTTACATGCATGACAGAATTATGTACCTTGAACTTAAGTAAAAAATATCTGCTTTACACCACTACCTAATGAATTTACCAAATCGGAAAATATCGCCAATGCATATGTTAGCTGTAACTCGGCGACAACGTCCTATAGCTTATATAAATACCAAAATGTAATTTAAATAACTTAAGACGAAATTTTCTTAATATGTCGCACTTAATAAAAATAACTCCTGGATCAGTTTCAAATTATATACATAAATATGTGTCAAAAAATACATTTTTTTAGGAAAATTTCCTCTCACACAGTTTGTGAAATATTTTGCTCACTCCAGCAAAGCAACTCATTCTCTAGTTCTTATCAAGTTATTTAATTTAAAGTGAATATATATATATATATATATATATATATATATATATATATATATATATATATATATAAATGCATTCTGATATCTGTCTTATGTTAAAAATCATCGTCAAAAATAGTTAAGAAAAAAGAATCTTTTACATTTTGTTACAAGATGTTGCATAAAACTGATATTACTTCGATTATTAAGCAAATATTTTTGAATAATATGCTTACAGAAATGAATTAAAAATATGCAGTTAATTTTGCTAATGAAGCAATACATATTTCTTTCTTTTCTTTAAACAACCATCATGAAAATCAGCTTAGAAATCTAATTCAACAGATCATAAATGAAAATTATTATTTGATACTATATATATTGTAATTAGTTAAAACACTTAGTTTTCTCATTAATTGATGTAAATTATATAAAATAAGATGAGACCTTTATACGGATACTCTTCTTTTATTTGCTTAAATTCATTTACAAATGTTAACATTTAACAAGAAATTTTTCCATATTATGTTGAATTTTGCTGAATGCATTTTTGAAAAGCAAACACTCTCATTCTACAAGTACATGTGAAAAAATATTTTTGACGACACATTGGAAATATTTTTAATTGCTAGGAGATAAATTAAAATTTGATATTTTTAATAACATCATACATATGGTTTAATTTTCTTTACGTTTCTATTATTTTTTTAGTTAAATATTGATTCAAAAGTAATATTTTTTAAATTAAAGAAATTTTCTGCAGATGCATATGTACACCATTTCTGAGAATCAGATTTTATTTTTCATATTATATCTGTCGTTTCTTAAGGAGAAACATGAGACCAACGACGATTAAAATGGAAAAGGAAAATTATTTTCATGGAAGACAATTTTCTTTCTAATGAAGAAATTATATTTTTTCATTAAAAATTTTTGTTTTATAATTCTTAAAATAATATTTTAAGATAATATTTTAATAATATTAATATATTTTAAAAATAATATTTTAATAATATTATATATTTTTATAATTTATCACAATTAATTAAAACATACTTTCTCTTCAGGATTCGTTAAATTTGCTTAGAAATTTAAAACATAACCCGAAACATTATACATGCAAAAGTATTTATAATTCTTTTCCATTTTTTAATTTCTTAGTTAGAATAAAATTTCCATTTTACTGCAGCTTTACGAAAAATCTAACAAATTTTTACTAATAATAGCTTCCTAAAAATGGAATGGTTAAGTGTTTTTAAAATCTATATTTTTAATTGCATTTCTATAATATCCGAGAAAAAAATTCACACCATTAAATAAAATGAAAACGTAAAAATAGTTGGCAAACTTTTAGCACAGGCAGATTTGAAACAGAGAAAAATGAAAGTACAAGTTTTCAATGATTTTTTTTTTTATTTTCAACAATAATTTCACCTTGTAATAAATTATTGTTTGGAACACATTTAGTCAAAATTTAAGTCTCGTGAATTCAAGTAATTAATGCATGAATATTTTGCCAATTTCAAATTTCTGTTTTCCCTTAATCAAATAAGTTCTTACATTTTAAAACAAGTTATAGTCATTATAATGGGAATATGTTCATAAGAACAAAAATTCGAGTAGAATATTTTTATTCCAGTCTTTTATGTCAACATTTCTATATTTTCCTCACAACACCATTTGAAATATGTTTTTAAAGTTGAAGACAAATATCAGAGGAATGCGAAAGGGTGTGGGGAATTTATGACAGCGTCGCGTATTACTCATCCGCAAGTAATTTCGGCCCTTTTCTGAACGACGTGTTTAGTTTCATCAAGGATCGCATGTTGAGAGGCAGATGCTTTTTACGACAGTCCGACAGATGGCGCTGATGACCCGTCATAGCTCCTCAAATAACTGAGGGTAGGAGATGAAAAACTGAACTCAGAGTGATGTAGATGTGAGGATTTATATCGATGCAGTGTTGAGATATTTTTTTGAAGATAATACACACAGAGTGTTGTTGAAGGAAAAAGCAGCAGTCATTTCGAAAGGTGGAAAGAGAATACGATATAAAACGTTATTTTTCTTCGTTATTTTTTTATAGTCCAAGGCATTCAAAATCGTGGCCTTACGCAGCTACATTTAAAATAATCAGTTCGTATAAAAATGTGCGCTTGAGCCACAGTATTTTTGAATTGCTGTTGTGTACACAATATTTATGTATCAAAAACAACTAAAGGATTTAGAGATAATCATTTTACTGAAATAGATAAAAAAATAATCTGTTCTATAAGTGTATACAATTTATATGGTTCTAAAAACGCATGTGTCTCGATAAAAGAATAAGCACTTATACTCTGTGAAATTTTGAGGCTTTTATCACTGATATTATATTTTTGTATTGCTTAATACATTATATTTTCTTCCAGTTTTTAATTTGAAGTTAATTATACGGAACACATTTCTCTTTTCGTTACATACATTGTGACATTTTTGCCTTCAATAGTACAATAAAATTATTTTGTTTCAAACTCAGTATATAACTACCTATTCTTAAAATCAAATAATATAATTTTAAATATTAACTATTAACTTTCCAATATTAACTATAATTACTGTGCAATTTTGTAAAAGAAACATTTATTTCACACATACCTTCAATTATTGCAAATGAAATTAAACTTTTATAAATTATTATGACATACATGTGTGTGTGCATGATATATATATATATATATATATATATATATATATATATATATATATATATATATATATATATATATATATATATACATATATATACATTGAATTTTACCAAAATTCTATTATTACTTTATTTATTAAGTTCTTTTAGTAACTTACTACTTCTCTGACGAATGTGAGAATGTCACCAAACATTATTACCAAATGAAACAAAATATCACGAACTGCTACTTTTACCATTATCATTTACAAACATTTCAAATAATGTAAAAATAGTTATGCCTTTAAAATATATTTTTCAACTAATAGTTACTATTTCTTTTTCTGTTTCCATGAGTTGTCACCTAAAATGAGAAGCCGAGCTGGCAGCCGAATGGTTAGCGCTCTTGCCTTCGGTTCAACAGTTCGTGGGTACGAATCCCACCTTGGGCATGGATGTTTGTAGTGGTTCGGAATCCACTTTAAACCGTAAGTCCCGGTCTAATTAGCCCTCGTGTGCAAAAAATGACCTTTGAGCGACTAACAAACCAACCAACCAAAAATGAGAATCCAGCGTGATTCGCACCCTTCCGAAATGTTAAGAGTACATTTTTTAAAGTTATTTTTAGGGAGGGATGTTTCTTCTTTGCAATAGCTTAATTTTCTTTCTTTCTACTCTAGTTTTGAATCAACACGTTGTATTGTGGCTCATTTTTAAACTAAATTTAGTTTAAAATATTGAATTAAATTCGCTTACATTGCTGACAAATGAGCAATTTGAAGTCTTCTTAGTTGCTCTATGTGATATCTGACGTAAGATTATGTTGATAGAATTGCGTATTACGCATTTCTATCAGCATGTTGCTAAAATCATGCATTAAGATAAGCAATAGTTGAATAAATTTTTTTTCTGGGTTAAGAGAATTTTTTAACGATGGAAAAATTTAAAATTTTTATTAGATTCGCCTTGAAATGTGGCCAGAGTTTTTGATTTCTTATGCCTGTAACTTCATGTTTACAGTCTTAAAATAGACTGAGTGAAGCTACCTACGTACGCGAGAAGTTTTTTGTTTACTGCACGCGACCCTTTCATAAGCCGAATGAAGCTCTGATATTCCGCTCCCGCATCAGTTGGACCCGTTCCAGGGTCTGGCGGATTCCGCGGCCACAGTTACAGCAGCTCCCCGAGCCTCCGTCGTTCTTTTTCAGCACAATAGAATGTCTTAACGAGAGAAATTCCTCATGCCTATTAGCAATATAATTACTTAATCAAAAATCTCTTAAGTCTTCTCCGATTGCCATTTCCTGAATTTAAATACCTAGATACTGAGCTTGCAAATCAAAACTTAGGAAAGGGTTTGAAAGATATGAGAAATAAACAAATCTCTGAATCTCTAAATTCCATGAAATAAAAAACCATACAAATTCTTATGTTGTTTGTAAGCCTAAATTTTGTTACATAGAATTAATTTTATATCAAGATGTTGGTCTCAAGCTATAGACCTATGTTCCATTTCAGGATTTTCTTCGTAACACACATTTGTAATTAGTTAAACCACAATTATCTCTGATTTAGATTCACTATAAAATTGCAAATATAATGATATGATTCATTTAAATGATATAACACCTTTTCGGAATTCTTCGCGCTTCAAGAAAGAAGGTGCATGCGATACTTTTCACCTTTTAAAACTGCCAAATGTTCGCAAACGCTTCGCGTTTTAAACAACCAAATAACCTAAGTATTTTAATTTTCTTCGTTAAATCGTCCTTCAGGAAGAGCTGCCTCGATTGTGAGTTATGTTTCTGTGTCGTAAGTCATCACACCTGGAAGCTGGAAGCACCCATCCTGAAAAAATGCACATTCAATGGTACAAATACAACACCCCTCTCCCATTGTTCAACAATGACTGGTATCGTACCCAGAATATTATGCTCTGAAGAGAATTTTCCTATCACAAGACCATTTGAAAAATGTTGCTTTCATTTGCTAGAGTAAAGGTGCGTCCGAGTAAATCGCCGATGGAATATCCGTTGGATAGGGGATAAATAGACAATATTAAAGCACAGGGATTTCCGAATGTTCATTCGATTTGTTTCAATTGATCTCATTTCGAGCTCTTCAGACGACGTTTTGGAAAGTATCTCAAAGTTTGGGCACAACTTGTTTTCTTCTGAAAACTACAGTTCAAGAAAAGTGGCTGGTTTGCTGCATTTGCAAAACATAAAACAGCGCTAATACCAAATTGTGCTTTTAATCAATTACTAAATAATAAAAAATGTTATTTTCAGTAAAACTGCATAAATTTATAATACTAAAACAAAGAAATTTGCTCAAAATAATAATTATGTGTAAATGTATTACGCGATTGCTTTTAGATACGAAAAACAGAAATCAATTTTGTTATACTTTCCTTTTTAAGTAGTAAAAAAAATTAGAAATTTGATAATGGTTGTTTCGAGTTTTGTTTGTCTTTAATTTAGATGTCTTTAAGCAAGTTACGTTGCCTTTAGCCACGTTGATTTTAATGTGCTTTCTAATAGCTTAGTTTCATTGTCTTTAATCTATGCTGTCTTCATTACAATCCCGAAAGCACGGATTCTATAACCGAACCGTTGCTGAAGACCATCATGTTGAGGACACCCATGCGTACTGAAAGCTCCAGTACCCCTCCCTCTACCAAAGTGGCATGATTGGAGAATTCTTGCTCAGATGTTTACCACATTACTTAAAGGTAATTTAAAACTATTTGCTTATTGGAAGTATTTACTGATCTGGAACATAAATATATTGCTCAATCATATTTCACTATTATTAACTGCAAAAACATCTAATATATTCCCTTGTTTGTGAGCATATATATATATATATATATATATATATATATATATATATATATATATATATATATATGTGGTGGGTGAACCACTTAATAGCTGACGTCACTATTTCAAGTGCCCACTTGAGATGGAGCTCGAGAGGCGCAACAGCTTCCCCAGTGAGCGGGGCAGAAGAGAAATTATTTAAAAGACGTGAAGACGTTCCTTTTTGATAGCAGCAAGACGACTGCTCCTGTCCCCCATAACTTTAAACTTGAACTTTAAATTTCAATCTATTAAGATGATTAATTGTAAATATCTCAAACTTGTATATATTTATATTTGTAAATACATGTTAATTAAATATTAGGCTTTGTATAAGAATTGTTAATTAGTTAATCTCGCCTTGGCCACTCCCCGTCCCACAAAACTCAGAAGCGGGATTGAGTGAGATTGAAATGATTAGCTGGATTACAAAAATTTTGTAGTGATTGGAATAATTATCGCATCAGATAGTTAGAAGGATTTTCATTAGAAGAAGACGTTACGTTAAGCATCGGTTTGGAACGAGAGAAAGACGTGGATCCTCATCGAACATCTTTGAGAGGTACGTGAACATTTTTCAAAGTACATGATGATATTAAACGATATAAAAGAAATAAGCGTTGCATTGAAAAATTTTAAAGCAGATAAAATCACAATTTTGCATAGATTGATTTTTGATCATGATGGAGATAGATTAAATCGTAAAAGAATTAGAAATTTTGATGGTTTT
This sequence comes from Latrodectus hesperus, assembly GCA_037975125.1. Classification (NCBI taxonomy): domain Eukaryota; kingdom Metazoa; phylum Arthropoda; class Arachnida; order Araneae; family Theridiidae; genus Latrodectus; species Latrodectus hesperus. The sequence continues at coordinate 7,705,414 of CM075855.1, forward strand.
GATTTTGATATCGAAAGTAATGAGTATCGAGACAAATTAAAAAATATAAACAATGAGTTTTCGCTTGGCGAACTTATTACTGCATCGAACATTTTGAATATTTCTTTTCAAGGATCCAAAGCAGAGCTCGCAGAAAGAATTTTGTCTCTGTTATGTGACCTTGAACTCTTAGCTCAAAACACTAAAGAGGATTCGGAAACTGCTGACTCGGAAAGTGAAGTGGAAGAAGAAATAAGTAGAAATGATTTTTCAATGCAATGCAATATAAGTAAAAAGAAAAGTGCATCTGACTATTTTAAGAAGAATGAAAATGTTTGTGAAAATGATTTTTATGCACATACTGTTATTCCAAGTGTTAATATTAATTATGAAGATATCGAAAGCACTATTACTAAATTTAATGCAGAATCACATGAAAATGTAATTAATTGGATTGATCATTTTGAGGATATGTCGAAATTATTTAATTTATCAGACTTACAAAAATTTGTTATGGCTAAAAGATCGTTAGGAGGAAATGCTCTATTATTCGTTCGAACAGAACCACAAATAAATTCTTGGGAAAAATTGAGACGAGCCTTGATCGATGAGTTTTCGTTTGAAATAAACTCAGCTAACTTACACGATCTTTTGCGTAAAAGGAAAATGCATGATTATGAATCTGTGCAGGAGTATTTTTTAAAAATGAAGGAGTTGTGCAATTGCGGTAAAATTGAAGAATCTGCCTTAATGCATTATGTTATTAATGGAATTAATGATAGACAAGAAAACAAAATTATTTTGTATGGATGTAAGAATTTAAGTGAATTTAAAGAAAAACTCAAAGTTTATGAAGTAATAAAAAGTGATTCTGTTAAAAGTAAAAATGCTTTCGATAAAACGAAAACAAAATATAATTCTCATTTTAAATATGATAATTTCGATAAAACGAAAACAAAATATAATTCTCATTTTAAATATGATAATTTCGATAAAACGAAAACAAAATATAATTCTCATTTTAAATATGATAATTTCGATAAAACGAAAACAAAATATAATTCTCATGATAAATATAATAATTTTGATAAAACGAAATCAAAATATGAATATAGTAATAGAGTTAATTCTAAGAATGAAAATGTAAATAAAATAAGATACAATGATGGTTTTGGAAAAATGAAATACAGTGATTTTGATGATTGTAAAGATAAAATTTGTTTTAATTGTGGTGAAAAAAATCATATTTCTAAATTTTGTGAACATAAAGAGAAGGGTATTAAATGTTTTCGATGTAATAATTTTGGACATAAAGCTTCATTGTGTCCAGTAACTAATTCTAAACCTGAAGTAGCAACAATGAATGTTAATGTTAAAACAATACTGAATGATGTAATTATTAATAATTTGAATGTTAATGCATTAATAGATACTGGAAGCCAAGTAACTTTGATTCGTAAATCTGTCTTTGATAAATTAAATGTTGTAGAGTTATTTTCATTAAATTCTTCTCTAAGTGGTTTTGGTAAATGTGTTGTAAAGCCGTTGGGCTATTTTAAGGGAAATATTAAAATAGATGATTTTAAGTGTGAAGAAGATATTTATGTGGTTGAAAATAATGTTATGTCATATGATGCCATCATAGGAATGAATGTACTAATGCAGGGTGAAACCTTAATTAATGAAAACGGAATTAAGATTAAAAATAAATATCAATGTGTAAAAGACATTAATACTTTATCAATTCTACCTGTTGATTTAACTTTTAATGAAGTTGAACTGAACATTGAACCTAGTATTCCAAAAAAATTTAAATATAAGTTGCAACAATTAGTTTCGAGTTATGTACCACATAAAACAAAATCAACTAATGTTCAATTAGATATTTTGTTAAAAAGTAATGAGCCTATATCTAATCAACCCCGTAGATTACCATTTTCAGAGAAAAAGATAGTTGAAACCCAAATAGATGAATGGTTAGAACAAGGTATAATAGAGCCCAGTTCTTCAGAATATTGTAGCCCAGTAGTAATCGTAAAGAAAAAAGACGGAACACCTCGTTTGTGCATAGATTATCGGAGATTAAATAAAGTAATTGTAAAAGATAGATTTCCCCTCCCATTGATTGAAGATATATTAGATAGATTGCAGGAATCGTGTGTGTTTAGTACAATTGATCTCAAGAATGGATTTTTCCATGTAGATGTAAAGAAGGATAGTAGAAAATACACTTCATTTGTAACTCATGAAGGACAGTACCAATTTCTTAAGGTTCCTTTTGGACTGTGTAATTCCCCAGCCGTGTTTCAAAGATTTATTAATACTATTTTCCGACCACTGATTAATGATGGTATTGTTTTACCTTATATGGACGATATAATTATTTTGTCTTCCTCAACTGAAGAAGGAGTCGAACGGCTTGAAAAAGTCTTAAATCTTGCGAGCGAATATGGATTAGAAATAAATTTTAGAAAATCCCATTTTTTGAAGAAGCGCATTGAATTTTTAGGCCATATCATCGAAGAAGGGAAAATATTTCCATCTACTTTGAAAACTAAAGCTGTGCTTCATTTCCCTGAGCCACTTAATTTGAAACAGGTCCATAGTTTTTTAGGATTGACTGGATATTTCAGGAAATTTATCCCAAAATATTCCATTATTGCTAGGCCATTGAGTGATCTTTTGAAGAAAGATAGGAAATTTAAATTTGGTGAAGAGGAAAGAAACTCTTTTAATCAATTAAAGTTAATTTTAGCTCAAAAACCTGTGTTAGGTATATACAACCCAAATTACGAAACTGAACTGCATTGTGACGCCAGCATAGAAGGATATGGAGCTATTTTATTACAGAAATCCCCAAATGATAAAAATTTTCATCCCATCTATTTTATGAGTAAAAAGACAACAGATGCCGAAAAGAAGTATTCCAGTTACGAGCTTGAAGCTCTTGCAATTATTGAAGCGTTAAAAAGATTCCGCGTTTACTTATTAGGAATTCCATTTAAAATTGTCACTGACTGTTCCGCATTCGAAAAGACTATGCAAAAAAGAGATTTGTCAACTCGTGTTGCTCGTTGGGCTTTATTGCTCCAAGAATTTAATTATAGTATTGAGCATCGCTCCGGTACAAGAATGACTCATGTTGACGCACTAAGCAGATCCCCTGTAAACATATTTTGCATCTCAAGCGATAATATCATACCGAAATTAAAATCAGCCCAAGATAATGATGATGAAATAAAAACGATAAAAGAATTATTAAAAATCTCTAGTTATGAAGATTATTTTGAGAGAAACGGAGTTCTTTATAAATTTGTTGATGGTAAGGAGTTAGTGGTTGTGCCAAGAAGTATGCAGATGGAAATTATTAGAAGTGCGCATGAAAAGGGACATACCGGAATCAAATATACAGAGAAAAGCATAGAGGACCATTATTTCATTCCCAAACTTAAACAGAAAGTAGAAAATATCATATCTAATTGCGTTCACTGTATTCTTGTAAATCACAAAAGAGGAAAGAAAGAAGGCTTATTACACCCATTGCATAAAAATGACGTACCACTATACACATACCATATTGATCATTTAGGACCTTTAGAAAGCACACATAAAAATTATAAGTATATTTTAACAATTATAGACGCTTTTACTAAGTTCGTTTGGATTTTTCCTACGAAGACCACAACATCTGCTGAAGTCATTTCGAAATTAGAAACTCTAAAATCAGTCTTTGGAAATCCCTACCAAATTATTTCTGATAGAGGTACAGCTTTTAGCTCTGGTGAATTCAGAGATTATTGCTCTAAAGAGAATATTAAACACCATTTAATAACCACTGGTTTGCCAAGAGCTAACGGACAAGTTGAGAGGATCAACCAAACAATCACATCAGTTCTTTCAAAGCTATCTTTAGAGAATCCAGCTCAGTGGTATAAACTTACGAACGAACTGCAGCAGACGATTAATTCAACATATCAACGAAGCATAGATACCACACCTTTTGAGTTACTTTTTGGTACGAAGATGAACGTTGGAGGTATTGGTAAGCTCCAAGAAATGATTGAAAAGGAATTTCAAGCTAATTTTGAAGCTCAAAGAGATGAACTCAGAAAACATGCTAAACAACAAATTTTCAAGATCCAAGAAGAAAACAGGAAAACGTATAATTTAAGAAGAAAAGAGCATCAATCTTATGGAGTTAACGATTTGGTCGCTATTAAAAGAACTCAGTTTGGACCCCACTTAAAACTGAAACCAAAATATTTAGGACCATACAGAGTTACTAAAGTTAAAGGAGGCAACACCTATGATGTAATCAAAGAAGGAAGTCATGAAGGACCTAACGGTACCACGACTTGTGCTGAATTTCTAAAACCCTGGTACAGTATGCCAAAAGACGAGGATGTTATGCAAGTTGGAGTTAAATTAAAGTTGAATTGTGCTGAAGGATAGTCGGAAGTCCAACTGACTATAATGAAGCTAAAAGATATACTGACTCATTTCTTTATTTCAGATCTAAGAAGATGAATATAAAATTTGTTTCTTTTCAGAGAATTATTCTGTTCTGCTTGTTTCTTTCCCTGTTTTGCTGTTTTTCTTTTTTTATGTATTTGCAGTGTCGTCTGGAGGGCCAGCCGATTTCAGGACGGCCGAACTGTGGTGGGTGAACCACTTAATAGCTGACGTCACTATTTCAAGTGCCCACTTGAGATGGAGCTCGAGAGGCGCAACAGCTTCCCCAGTGAGCGGGGCAGAAGAGAAATTATTTAAAAGACGTGAAGACGTTCCTTTTTGATAGCAGCAAGACGACTGCTCCTGTCCCCCATAACTTTAAACTTGAACTTTAAATTTCAATCTATTAAGATGATTAATTGTAAATATCTCAAACTTGTATATATTTATATTTGTAAATACATGTTAATTAAATATTAGGCTTTGTATAAGAATTGTTAATTAGTTAATCTCGCCTTGGCCACTCCCCATCCACATATATATATATATATATATATATATATATATATATATATATATACTGAGTGATAAAAATATTTCACTATATAAAAAATAAAAAATATATGTAAAATATACTATATTATAAGTAAAAAAAATACTATATTATAGATAATTCAAAGAATTTACACATATTTACTAAAATGTTATCACTAAAAATGTGTGCTATTTTCGTAATTCCTAAAATTTTATGAAACTAAAGTCCTTCACGAGGAAAATAGATTTCCATAAAATTAAAATTTCATATTTGAAGATTCTAAGCTACTGAATTTTAGCTTAAGCAAATACTAATTTTAAAAAATTGTCACAACCAATAGAGACATCATTAATTTTCTCGCTATTCAGTTTGATTTCCCGAAATACACAGCACATCTTTTAGAATACCTCGTTGTGCAAAAATATGCTTCAAACGTATGGACAATTGATTTATTAGAAATCGGATCTATTTGTGTAAAATGTTTTTTTTTTAATCTAAGTTCACACATCAATATTTTAATTATTTTTATAACATCATTTATAAAATTTACTTGCAATATGATATTTAACAAATCAGGTTCTGCAAATACAAAAATTGTGGTGAAATTAATTACGTATCTACTTCAAGTTTTATTTTAATGCGATGAAAGCATAATAAAAATTATTTTCATACTTTAAACAATTTACTCTTATGATAACAATTAACAATTAATTAGAATTAGAAACACAGTTAAAGGAAAATGGTTTTGAAAATTATATTGGGTACTTGTGCAATATTCTCTCCTCAACATGTTAGATTTGTGAAAATAGAAATTTTTTTCATAAATAATTTGGACGTTTAAAAGTTAAAGCATTTGTATTTCCTAATATAAATGAGAAGATCTGTTTCCGTACATACATTTTAATGAATATTTACTCAAAAAACACTTATGAAATCGTTTCATTATTTAATACCTGCAACTTCATAAACACAAACAAAAAGTTACAATCATAAAATATATTTTAATAATTTATATTCCTTAATTATTATAATGATATAAAATTAATCATTCCCATTAAATGGCGCAGAAAAGCGAAATAAATTCAAAATCAATCATAATTCGAAGTTCATACATAATATGAAAAAATTTAAATCTTCCTAACCGATTTAAAATAACCATGAAAGGGATGTTTTGCCCAGTTTTTTTTTCCTTTTTGCTTTTTTATAGCTTTTATTTTCGCCGTATTCAATTTTGGAGGCCATAACGCTTAAGACTTAAAAATGTGTAAACTAATTATTTAAAACAACAGGTAATTTTCATGATTTTAAAAACTTGCCAACGGAAAAAATTATAACTAAAAAACACTTCTTTATTATTAGTAAAAATCATGAAAGAATTTTTCTCATCGCCGACGACACTCCGAAATTCGATGGTGAACTTCTCCTTGTTTGCTGCCACGCGGAGAATGCGATTTGTAGGCAGGCAGCAAATTCATAGACAAGTCGGAATAATGACGACTTCTTAATGTGATATGACGTAAATAAAACGTTATCTGACATTATGTTTATTTTAAACCAAGGAGAATTGTAATAAAGTGGCGTAATCATAATCTCAACTGGAACGAAGGAAAAAAAAACAATCACTTTATGGTTAATTATCCAAACTATCCCGATTCAAGTTATCTTAATTTATATGCTTCAAGTTATGGTTCAGATTTGGCGAACAATTTGGCAACAAAATTCAATCTTAATTAGCTTTTGAGAATATTGTTAATCATATCTTGGCACCTATTTTGGAGTCAAAAAATCGCCAAAAATTAAAAGGGTAGCCGATTGTAAACTCTTACCCAATTTTATTATTGTATAATATAATTTGCAAGTAAAAAGAAATAATTCACGCACACAATTGTTCCAATTTAAATCTACTTCACTATTAAAAAGCGAATGCTTTGAGAGAAGAAAGAAAACTAATAAAATATTACTGTTCAATTATGTTAGATCTCATGGGCTTGATAAATCTTTGTAAAGGTGTGATGTAATTTAAAGGAATGGTTATATTGTTATTTATTCTTTTAATAAAAGTCTCATATGGTTCACATTTTAATTTATAAGCTTTTCTTATTTACATGTTAAGAATCCTATTGAAATAAATGCAATTAATTATGTCCTTGAAGTTAAATATTTGCTATTAACTCATGTATTTACTTATTCTTCAGTTGTTATAAAACATGTGAATTTTACCTTCTCATAACTTCATCAACAGAAGCCCAAAAAGGCTATTGGAATCAAAAGGAAACAATTTTAATTAATTTAACAAAACAAATAAAATTCCACGCAGGATCATTCTAAAAATGATAGGAGATGATTTCATTTGAATACTTCGTGGCCAATAATTAAACAAAGCAAATTTTATTCTCTGAAATTAAATTATTGAATGCCGAAACAAAAAGCTTTAAATGAGGAAAAATATATTTGAATTTTTTTTTATTTAATCAAATGATTATCTTTTTTATTCCGAAAATGAATGTCAACGAACTATTAATGTATATAATGTAAATGAAATAACATACTTAGATAACCTTATCAAACCAAAGCAAACCTGTAACTTAACCTAAACTTGATAAAAATATTAAACTTCAATTTTTAATATTTAAATTTAACTTTGGCTTTATATTAACCAAATAAATTAACATTTATTTAAGTACGTTTGCAATACTTGTGTTATTTTGTTGTTTATTTTACTGTAAAAATTAAAGCTTATGGACAAATCACTAAATTAAACAATTAAATATAAAACTATTTTTAACATAAGATAAATAATTGTTTTAAATATGTATAATAGTTTGAAATTATATTATAATTATTTTGAATTAAATCCGCAAGTAATTTTATCCTATTTTATATTTTAATTTCTAATTAGAATCGTTTTGTGACAAATTTTTTATCTAAAAAATGCAAAAAAACTAATTTAATTCGAAACAATAATATTACAGCATTTTGAAGTATATACAAAAACTAGCATTAAAAATAATAATAATTAAATGATAAAATTTTTGATAGGGAATAAAATGAAGATGATTCCATCTGTTAAAGCTTTATGAAGTTTTAAATACATTGTAACCCATCTTAAATATTGACTTCATAACTACCGCAGTCATTTAAATTTTTAAATGAAATGAAATCATATTTGTTTTCAATAAATTATAGTAAAATGCCCTAAATATTCCTTTTGAATATAAGTATGTTAATAAATAAAGTGATTAATTTGTCAATAAAGATGTCAATTTTTGCAGTATACACCCTTTTTGCATTCAAAAATGTTCAATTTAAAGTTTCTCTACTATTTAGATATACAATCATTTCCAAAAATGTAACAAAAAATTAAAAAGAAAGTGATAAGCACGGGTAATCGATTAACGAACAGTTTGAACTGCGAACAAATCAGACTACGAACATTTTTACGAAACATTTTTGTTTTCGGACAGTCAACACATAATCGGAAAACGAACTTAAATGCCTTTTACGGAGCACTTTCCAAGACCAAAGGAGCAAAAATCATTTTCCATCTATCTTGAACTATATTGCTTGCCTATTGAACTTCTATATTGGGAAAAAAGATTTTCTCCTATTTATAGTCAAAGTAGAATACCAGTTTCGGTTTTGATTTCAATCAAAGCCGAAACTGATTTCATTTTGAGTGCCTTCTTTCCTTTTGTTCATTCATTCTCTCGCATTTTTGTCTAGTTGTCAGTGTGCTGACTGCGGATAAGGAGGTCCTGGGTTCGAAACTTGGTTCGGGCATGGATGTACTTTCTCTCTCTATCTATCCTGTCTTTGTCCCTCCCTTATATGAATGAGGTGAGAATGGTTGCCTACCCTATAAACGGGTTCCTATGGCATGTGGGCACTGAAGAAGTCGGACTCCACACCAAATAGGGTTCAGTTGGAAAAGTGGAGCAGCGCACCCCATGTTGCCAGCCTAGCTTTGGCACACGACAACAACAACAACAACATTCATTCTCTCATGCATAGTCTTGAAGAATGAATTGCAGACGGCAACAACAACAACGTTATGAATCACTTTACACGCGGATAAATTACTTCTAGAAAATCCTAAAAAAGAGAGAAAAGTAATTGAAATTGGACATGCTCTTTAACGCCCTATAAACAAAAAATGAAAAGGACTGATTAGCATGTTAGACTTTATGTATGTTTTATTTTTTTTTCTCATAAAATTAATAAGAAATTTTACATACTTTTTTTTTTTAATTTCCATTCTAAGGGGTGTCGAGAACGAATGAATCGATTTTACGAAAAAACATCTATGCTAAATCGATGATCAGTTAACGAACAATTCGGATAGCGCTACAGATTAGATTCGTTAACCAATCACGCATTGCACTTCGAAAATACTTCATTCACTCTAAACTGCAAGGATAATTTCTGCAAAAGGAAGTTCAAATTTTTTAAATAATTTTTAACAATATACCAGAAAGTTAGACACATATCTTATTTGTATGAATTGCTTTTATGTTTTCCATTTCCTCGTTTGAAAACGTGAGAAATTTTAAACACTAAGATAAAGAAATTTTACGATGTGATGGAGCAAAATACAACCAGCACCTATTTCTTTGTATGAAAGATTGCATAGCAAGTGTATGACATTCAGTGACTCTGTTAAACTGAGAATCATTATTACTTTTACTTCTGGTGACAATAAAGAGATCCCTAAAATATCTGATCACCTAAGTAACCCTAGGACTGACACTAAAAGAATCCTCACGTTTACATCTGTTTCTTTTCGTCTTATAGAAATTCTAACTTTTTTCTCTTACAGTTATTTCATACACCGGTTTTTAGCAGAGAAGGCAACCGAATGGTTAGCGCTATTGCTTTCGATTCAATAGTTCGTGGATTCAAATCCCACCGTGGACTCGTAGCCGAGCTGACAGCCGAATGGTTAGCGCTCTTGCCCTCGGTTCACCTGTTCGTGGGTTCGAATCCCACCTTGGATATGGATGTTTGTAGTGGTTCGGAATCCACTTTAAGCCGTAGGTCCCGGTCTAATTAGCCCTCGTGTGCAAAAAATGACATTTGAGCGACAAACCAACCAACCAACCAACCGTGGACTCGTATGTTTGTAGTGGCTTGGAGTCCACTTTAAGCCATTTCTTCCTCTCAAATTAACACTCGTGCTATGACTGCTGAGCGGCAGACTTCTTAAAACATTTAAAAGAAGCGCGTGGCTTGATGACAATTGTCTCGGTCTACTCGAGAATGGAATTGTTAGCTCTCTGGTATTCAGTTTCTTAGTTCAGGCACTCGATTCTCACCTCAAAAGTAAATATTCCTATTAGTTCGATGTTTTCTCTAAACTACACCTCAATGTTGAATGAGTACTCTTGCGTTAACTATTAAGCAACAGCCAAATAAATTACTAATTTAGCAACTGTCTAAGGAATTCGAGAGAGTGAAATGACTTCATAAAAATATTATAAATTGTCATTTATTTCTAAATTTAAATGAAATTAATGTCTAGCAATTAAGGAAAAAATAGTTTGGATCATTTTAAATCTTGGTATTTATACTTGTAGTTAAGTCTCTCTGTAGACTGTACAGAATTCACACTTCAAGCATACTTCATATACTCTGCAGTACATTTGTTTTACTCTGTTTTATCAATTTTTATAACTTCATTTAAGTATTATTTTTCCATATATGAATATTATAAACTGAATTAAACTCCGTGCTTGACTGCTCCGTGGCGTTAATGCCTACAGTGCCAATATTTGTTTCCGTGACCGAGGAGCCTGGGTTGCGGAGCACGTGTCTCGGCTTAATAATCAGCCTAACGTGAAATCTCTAATGTTTAGTTATCAAGCAATATGCATATTATTCTTGTATATATATATATATATATATATATATATATATATATATATATATATATATATCAAATGTTGCAAAAATATTCAGAATTAGAAATTTATATATTTAAGTACCAAAAATAAACTAATCCGTCAACTGACTTACTTGTCTTTAGAACTATGATATTCTTTTAAGAAAATACATTTTTCTAATTTGAAAAACCGATTTATTTTAAATTTTACTTAATTGTATGAAAATTTTGATGTGTATATATGTCCAAAGTCAATACTTTACAGAAAATTAAAGTAAGAAAATTTCCATTTCGTATAAGAATAAAAAATATTAAAATTAAAATAATTCATTTCTGTCATGCAAACTTATCATTCCTTGTAATTTAAAACGCAAAAAAATGCATTTTAATGTGTGAGATTTAATTCCTAATACGTTTACTTAAAGAAGGAATGAACACTCGTACCATAATTCATTCCTTTTTTACTTCCTTAGTTTCAATTTTTTGCTGATTTTATTATTAGTGTGTTCAAAGATTCACACACACACATTAACTTTAAAACACCTTTTTCGAATTGAATATTTCTTTTTATAAAAAAAAACCCGATTAATATGTGTCTGTCTTAATTTTTCCAAAGTTTTAATTTCTCGAAGTATAAAAATAAGAGTTGTTTTAAATTATAACATTTTTGATAAATCGAATAAAAATAGCTATAACTTCAGATAACTTAAAATAAGAATTATTTTAATCTCAGAAGATGGTTTTATCTATTATAAAATTTCAAATTTAAACTTTTTTTCTATAAATATACGAGATGGTGAAAAAATTTTAATAGAATTTAATACATCAGAATCTTCAAAATGCACTCAATCTTAAAATTAAAAATTAGTTTACAAATAAAATATTTATTTTTTGTAGCAAAATTAATGCAGATCTTTCAAAGTATGGATTTTCCTTGCATAAAAATAAATACTAAAGCTAACAACTCTGATATTGGTACAAAAACATTTATTTAATTAAAATTCTCCTATAATATCCCTTAGGACTTTTTTCTAAATTTTATTCAATTCTGATTAACATTTTCACTCTATTACACTTTCAAAAAAGTCAAAATTCCATTACAAACTGAGTAGCCGTATTTTTGTTTGTATACTGTTTGAGAAATTCGTCTTCTTATTTAAATCAATATGTGGTAGAAAGTAATACTGTTGCAAAAAGTTTCAAAATAAAATGAGTGTTTCATTATTATTAAAATGGAAATTCAGTTATTGTATTTGAATAGTTAAAAAGAAAATCGAAGAAAAGTCTACTAATTAAAGAATGCAGGAATAACAAAGCAAGTAAAATAAGATACCTTGCATACAATGAAGTATAAAATAAGAACAAAAATTATTTAAATGATAATTCATAATACTGTATTCCAATATAATTGCTTTTAAATTTTTGTAGTCAATCTAGATGATTTTTCCATGTTATAAATTTGTTGGCGTTTCAATTTCTTTTTATTAAGGTAAGAAAAATCGCCAAGAAAAATGCAAGATCGAGAAGTAACTCAGTCACTTAAAACAATGTGAAATTAGAGGTAATTTTCGGGATTCCTGAGGGCTAAAGGCAAATGCGTTAATGCACAGAAAGTATTATAAATTTTTCTCCGGGTATCTTTTATTTAATTATACTGCAGTCAGTGAATCAAAAAGAAGCTATCAAAACCAATTGAAAATAAATTTTATGAATATCTTCTGTAAGACATTAATAAAAATGTTTAGACAAAGAGATGTTTGTTTTCAGCTTGCTCTAGAATGCCAGTTTTTGTGAACACCAAGACCACGAACACACAACCGATAATCATTTCAAACCAGGGTTAAACAGGAGACTGTCTATTGTTATATTAATATACCTATTTTCTAATGATCCCTCTTATTTTAAGAAATAATTTTAACTTTTACTTCTTATTGGCAGATATGTCTCTGTTTAAAAACCGTCGAGGGTTCACTACAACCGGGAGACACCTCAGTTGCATGAGATCATGCTTCTTGGTTTGATATATTTAATCTATTTAAAAACCCAGTGAAGTTTTATTTGTGCAAAAGATAATTTAACAGGAATTTACGGAATAAAATGTAGATTTTAAAATAATAGATAAGTCTACTTCCGAAATCAAACCAATAAATATTTTAACTGACGAATGATGTGAGTCCAGCTCCACACTCAGATCTTCAGATTGCGGAGTCCCTGATTCGATACCTACGAATGTGGAAAGAACGGAGATGAACGTCTTCGTTCTGCAATCCTCTTTACCGAGGTCTGTTTTTTGGAGTTTTCTGGCTATCATTGTTTGCGACACCTTAACATAACCCCAACTGCCCTTCCCTTGGAAAAAAACTTGAAGTGGATTCTCAAGCCTATATTACACGAGTCTTCGGCACTTACACTATCCATGCCCAATCATTTCCCACAACTTCCTGTAGAATATCGTGCTAATAAAGTATCAGAAAATTTTGTATTGATACCAGACCAAAGAGTTTATAACCAAAATATTTTTTTCAGAATTAATTATACCTTTAATTTTTAGGTCTGCATCATAAGAGAACAGTTTTTTTTCTGCACTCATATATTAAGCAATAACAGTCATCAGCCTTCTTATTAACATCCAAAATTGTTATTATAAATTTGAATGTTTAAGTTTTTGCTAAAATTAATAATTTGAAAGACATATTCCAAAACGATGACATTCATGTAGGAAAGAAATCAGGCTATCGCAAGAAAAGGGAGCCGTTATTGTTTTCAGTACACATAAGGCAAAATATTTCTCTCGATACCAGACTCGACAGCGAAAGTAATGGTGGCTATTGTTCAAATCTTTCAATGGAACGATATGACAACGAAGACAGAAGTTTGATTTTTCTCAATGGTAACAACTCTCTTCCACTCTTCTTTTAAAAGAAGAGGTATATATTCAAAATCATTACCATATAACTTATACGATTTATATAATTTCTCGTAAATTTCATTTATTTACTCTACTTGAATATATTATCCCATTTCATAAAAAGGAACCACCGGAATGCATTTTCAAAACTTTTATTTTCATTTATTTAAAATATATCAACCCATTGGGCAGTAATGTTTTTGAGCATATTTATTTCAATAACTAAAGGTCATTGAAAGTTAATTATTTTAAATTCAATAGTTTTATTAGAAATATTAAGTACATTTATTTTTTCTTAATAAGAATAAAAATTAGATGTATTTAATAGTATAACAATTAGATTTAAATATTGTGTGGATAAGTTAGAATTTCTTTTTCTGATGTAGAGTAAGAGTATGATATATTTATAAATTTCAAATACTTTATAAATAATTTAAGCATACTCTTGGAGCTTTTTACACTCAATGGAGAGTCTAGTGCTGTTGTGAAGCCTTTTTCCCAAGAAGATCTTTCATAGAAAATAGGCAGAACTCCTGGGTTGAAGGAGGAGGAATCCTGGAAAACTCTCAGGCATTCACTCCGGAAGAAGTGCATGTAGAGCGGCAGCGCGCATTTCCCATTGTCGAACAGTGTTTGTAAGCGAACCCGGCACATTTAACTCTGAAGTTGTTTTTATTATCACTAGTTTCACTTCAATTCATGCACATTTCGTGGATTTCAATAATTGTTGAAAAAAATCTGTCTCACTTAAATTTTATGAAGAAAAATATTCATAACAGCTAACGCATTATTTGATACCATTCAAAACGTTAGGTTCTTTTATATAAAATTGTAGGATTTCAAATGAAAAGAAAATGATGTAAATAATTTGTAATATATTTATATTTTAGATATTCCCACTTTTATTCATATCATTATAATTATTTGTGTGAATACTACATTGCATTCTATTTATAAATAATACTTTTGTATTTAAAGAGTAATCTGCTTACCAATTCATGATATGCATTCTGCTGGTTATTCAAAAATCTCAATAAAATGTTAAATACTTGCTAAATTTTAAATCAGTGGGTGTGTCAAATCAGTATGCAATTGAACTTTAACTTATTTTCAATTGTTTTAAATACGCACGCACATGTTTATTGATGAAAATTTATATTATTTTAAGTGTTCTAAAGTTTAACTGTAACTAATTACCATAGCCATTTTAATGCTATGACCTTATTTGTAATGCCAGGTTCTGCCGAAATGTTTTATGCGCTAAAGCTGCAAATAGAGCTTTTTGAATCATCTGGAAATATTTTACAATTTAGATAATTAATGAAGTTGTACTTGAATACATAACTATTATTCAGCTCCATCTCATATTATTATTGATTCCTAAATTTAATGAATTTAGAGTCAAACTTATTCTGAGAAATTAATAATTTAAACGTACATTTATGTGAAGAGCTTAAAATAATTATACGAGTAACACTTTTTTAAAAAATTGACGTTATTCAAATTATACTTCGATAATAGTGTCCTAATAATTCGGTTATTGTTTTCATATAATTGTTATAGAATTTTCATGATATAGTCAGTTCATTTATAAGCCCGGATAATATTTACAATACTCCCTATAAAAAACGAAAAAGCTGAAAGGAACATAAAGATTTAAAAACGAGCATAAAATTGTAAAATTACAAAAAATAACCTTATATACTATTAAAATATGCGCTATTAATTAGTGATGAATTCATGAAATTGATGAGCTTCATTAATAAATGATTTTCTCATAAAAAAATCGCTATTTTTAAAAGCTTTTTTTTTATGTAAAACATAAAACTCAAGCCGCTTTTCGGATACGTGTACCCTACATAAACTATTTCAAGGCCGACATTCACTATTTAAGAGAATTTTTAGAACTGTGGTCTTCGATTCAACAGTTTCTGGGTTCGATTTCCACTTCAAGCTTGAACGCTTCCACTGCTTTCGAATCCTTTTTTAACTGTAGGTCGGTTCTAAACTACTCCTCCAATGCGAAAAATGGCAGTGATTGACAGTCAAACTGATCACGCACCCTATAAGCAGCGGATACATAGATGTGAAATAGCTGATAGCGATGCTCAGGGGTGTTCTTAATTTGAATCTTTCATTCGAAAACTACGAACTAAATTTCTTTTTATTTTAGTTTCTTTGTGCTTAATAACTCAATATCTTATATACTAGCAATTGATATAAGCAAAAAACTGTGCATTAAAAAAAAAACATCACAATTTATGGTAGTCCAACTTATATTAGTAATAGAGCTTGGAAGAAAAAGCTAAAGTAGTTAAGTGGCATGAGACTTATATCCTGTATTTCAAAGTGAAATGTCCACAAACAGGAAATGTTTGAGTGTCCTGTTTCTTTTATACAAGTATTTCGAACAATGGTAAAATCAACAAATGCCAGGGCGAAATGAGGGAGAAAAAAATCGGCAGAGTCAACAGATCCCAAATAACTTTCTTGCAATTTGTCAACCTGGAATGGACACACCGGGAACCGTTGCAAAGAGGGAGGGGAGGGGGAAAAGCTGCTCTAAGCTCTTTTCTGAAGATCTGAACTTTTCTTTAGACGTTCCAATAGACGTTTTCCTTCGGTCTGCCTGATTAGTGTTCGAATCAACAAGCGTCCAGTGATTGTGTTTGTTCTAATTTTTTCTCTCTCTTTCCGTTGTTGTTCCTTTTATATCGACGTCATCAATTTCTGCCTTTCGACAGGTTGTTACTCTTCTGAAAAAGAAGCCTTTTTTCTCCCTCCTCTATTCGATTTAAAAAAATACGGTGGTTGAATTACAACAAACTTACCAGGTTTGTATTTCTTATTTCTAAAGAGAAGCACAACATGCCGCTGCAAAAAATAATACACCACCCCTCTCAGTGCCTTAGTGCTGAAGGAGCACTTTTCATCAAACATCGTGAACTTCTTCCTTTCCCATACAAACCTTACGAAATGTTCTCTTTAACTCATTCTAAAAATCTTAAAATCTTTCAAATATTCTAATATTACTTCATTTTTATTTGGATTTTTTGTATGATAAATCGCACATCACAGGTAAGATAAATAACATAATTTATAATACTTATATTTTGAACTATTTAATAAATAAGTTAATACTTTTGATACTTTTTAACTAATTTATTTAACAAAGCTAAATGAAAATAGTTCTAATTTTATGTCATTATAATCACTGTATATTTCATTATATACAAAATTTCTTATTTTTTAATTCTAGTTTCGTTCAAAAATTCATTTAATTAAATCTGTTCAAAGAATGAAGTTTTAGGATTCAAGTTTGATATTTAATAACATTTAAATATATTTTTAATAATATTTAATAATTTAAATCCTTTAATATTAAATATTTATAATAATTTGAATATTTATTAATAAAGGATTTAAATCTAATAAAAAGATGAAATATAAATCAAACAACCTTAGATTTAAATATCAATGGAGAAAATGCGAACTCACAAATACTGAACAGAAGCATTTGCTCAAAATGTACGAAATAATTTTTAATTTTATAAAATATTTCATTATTACTTGATTTTTACAATCTTAGTGACTAGAACAATAAGCAAATAATAATAATAGAACGACAGAAGAATTACTTTCACTGAGTCCACGCTTTCGCGATTCCTTCTGATGACATCTCACGGGTGAAATTTCCTTTAGAAATAACAACACATGAAGTTATGGTTCTAGATGAGCGTATTTTAAGTGTTTTTTCTTTGTGTTCACCTTCTCATGTTGCGCTTCCAATATTCAATTCCTTTTTTTTCCCCTGATAAAACGAAGAGTCATCTTTTTCACATTTCAAAAAATTCTAAGCATTTTGTACAATATTTAATTTTAAAATAGAATACAATAATTTCTTATGATTTGTCGTATTCGAAACAGTCGAAAGTGAAAATGCTTATTGCAAACCTATTTAGTTGCTTTTCAGTTTTTTCTCTCTTTTTACATGATTTGGCCGTTAAGAGAGGGAAAATCAAGTTTAGGGCTAATTTTATTACCTAATAAAAATTTATTTATAAAAATTCACCAGAAATGTAAAAAAGGTAAGAATTTAGATTATGTAAATTGAATTTTAACTTCCATAAAATACAAAATATTTTAACAAATCTTAATTTTTTTCCAAACCATGACAACTAATCTGTATTAATGCATTCATTTCGCTATCAATACATTAAAATTGCCGTACATTTTAGGAATTTTTATTTAAATTACATATACATATCTGGCCATATTAGCATGATTATAAAGAAATTCTCTTCTCTATTCAGAATTAATGTACACGTTTTTTGTATCATTACCCGTGAATTATAAACTTAGTATATTATCTTTTCTATTTTAACTTTGTATTTTCATTCATATTTGACACTCTATTTTGTCATACGTGATTTTGTATGTCCTGCGTACTTACTTGTTCAAACTTCTCAGAAATATTTCAGGAGACAGACTGTGCGTAATTAATAGTGGATGTAATCTGGTCAAAAATAAACTTAAAATTCACCTCTTTTGGTGCAACACACGTTTAATTTAAATTGCATTTAAGGCTTATATCAAATAAATATTAAGAAACAAGTCAGTCTCTTGTCTTGTTAGAAAATTTCCATGCTTTTAATATTTCCATATTTTTGCTAAAAGTATTTTTCTTTTTACTTTTTCTTTGCTATATTGTTTATTTTACTTATTTATCAACATGTCCATGTTAGTTTGTTTTTGTGTAATTTTTTTCAAAAGAATTGCTGGCTCTTTGTTTTTACATAGTTTTATTTTACGCCTGCAAGTCACTTCCACAAGAATACATTACAGCCAATACATCTCTTGAAATATCTAACAATTATGAATAAATTTTGATTTTGTGACTAAGAATTATCGGTAATATATCATTGTACCTCCCCAATCGATCATTGAAGCGATTGTTAAGCGATATTTCTTTTAGAAATAAACTTTAACTTCTAAATAAGTTTTGTCAACAAATGATAATTATTTAGTTTATAATATAACTCAAATATTTAGACAAAAATTGCGATTCTTTCTACCTCTTTAGGATAATTATTGTAAATAATAGAATTGTGTGTACCGAATTTTCTTACTCATTTAAACCAGTCATTTAGTAATATAGACTATATAATACTTTAAACTCTATGGCAGAGAGAGTAAATGGGGACATCTATTTGTGGCGTAACTAATTTTATTTACAACTGCATCGAAAAAACGTAAAACTTTTTCATTAGAGGAAAACCACTCTCAGCAATCGTTAAAAATATAATTTTTAAATAAATCCACTGAAGTTGAGCTTTTAACTTGAATGCAACTTTGTTATGCTTATTTTATTTTTAAATTTTGAAACTATTGAGAGAAAAAAAAGACAAAGTGTTGGAAGCTTTTATTAGAATGTTTTCTACATCTACTGCATATTCATCTACCACAAAAAGTTTCTCTTAGATGACTATCGTGTTCACGTGTCGAAAATGAGGAGACTTCCAATCATTCACGTTTGCCAACGTGAATGATTAGAAGCGTAATATTCATCTTTTTTAAGACAACAATAGGTGGTCTCGAATCCAGAACTTTCAACTCTGAAGAGTATTGTCTTGCCACCAAATCACGGAGAGCCGTACTTCGATCCGTTTGTTTGACTTCAAGTCAAAATCAACGCAAGTCAAAATGAAGCACGTTTCGTAATGAACACTCTCATCACCAGCTCCTGTATTTTATCCCACCACCTACTTTTAGAATCATTTGTTTATTTTTTTGTAACTGGGTTGTTTTTGTCGTGTGCCAGCCAAGCTGGCAATATGGGGTGCGCTGCTCCACTTTTTCTAACTGAGCCATATTTTTGTGCCGATTCCGACTTCCTCAGTGCACACATGCCATAGAGACCCGTTTATAGGGTAGGCAACCAATCACCAATCACCAATCACTCCACATTCATACAAGGAAAGGACAAAGACAGGATAGATAGAGAGAGAAAGTACATCCATGCCCGAACCGAGATTTGAACCCAGTACCTCCCTATCCACAGTCAGACATGCTGACCACTAGACAAGTTGGGCGGCTTTAGTAACTGGGTAATGACTATGTATAAAAACTTATTATGCTATTCTTGTTACATGCTAAGGGTTTTACGATGCTAGTTATGTACCATTTCTGATGCAAATATATGATAGAATACATTATCGCATTTGTTTTCCAATTTTATGCGCGTTATGTTTGACAAAAAATTTAGCATAGGAGGGAAATGGCTTCACAGATCAAAAGGAACAGAAAGAAATGAAGAGAGAAACACTTAAAAAAGTGAATTGGCAGACCAGTCTTCAGAGCTCATCAAAATAGGAATACACGTGCTATGATGTCTTCGAAACATTTGAGTGAAGTCACAGCATAACTTGGCAGGCTAAATAAAAAAAAGTGTGAGCTCAGAGGAAATTTTAATTGCAAACGTAGACATTAGTCTATGATTACCTTATAATTATTAATTAAATTACTTAATAAATTGTGGTGAAACTGTCATTTTTCCCCCGATGAAAGTTAAAAGATTCCATCAAATGGCTCACATTTATAACACACAGCGAACCACTTTAAAATACTTCTGTTATTATCTCATTCGTTAAAAATTGAAAACTATATATTATGAGATCATCCTTTCTTAGAGCATATTTGGAAACTATTGTAAAACTGATATAAAATCAAATATTTATGTCTGCTTTATTTGAGACTTACTTATTATGAAGTTACATTAAATATAAATTTATAAAAGGATGGAATAACTAAGCTTTTATTAATTTTTTTATTATTGAGATTCATAAATTATTCATTTCTGACATTTCGAAACAGGCCCCATTTTCTGCCTGAGTGAATATTTCATAAGCTATATCTATATAACATGAAACAATTGATGAGAAGTATCTTTAGTAATTTGCAAAATTATTTATTAGAATTGTGAAATACATTTTTTGTGGAATTTAACTTTCCTTATAATTTTCATTATTTCCAGGAAAGTCATTTTTAATTCAGTGTTATTTAACTGTCTGTTTCTATATTTTTATTAGACATTCACTATCTTTTGAAGTTACTTCGATTTTGACATGGAGTAGAGTAATGCTGTAATCTCCTTTATAAAAATTATTTAACTACTTCTGATTTTAAAAAAAAAATTGGCATTCTTATTTTTCCTTTAAAAACTTTTTACAGTATTTTTCACTAAGAATATTATTATTAATTGATATTAAATTCAGATTTAAAGTAACACTACGATAAACGCTTGCACATTATTTGATTTTTTACCCCATCACAAGTATTTATCCCCAAGAGGGGATTCAAACTCAAGAGCATCTAAGATGAAGACCAAAGCTCTGTTCTATCGCATAAACACTCTGGCACACTGAGGTTATTTAATGCTTGGAACATTGCAATCTAATCAATGTTAGTACTGAATCGTTACGCAAAAACTAGTTTTTAGTCATTACGTAAATCAGTGATTCTCAACCTGTTGGGCGCCCCCCCCCTAGGGGGGCGCGAGCATATTCAAGAGAAAATGTTATTTAAAAAGTTAAGTGACTGAAAGGAAAGAACACACACATACAAAACAAAAAATACATTCTACATATTTAATAATTAACTTATTAAATTAAAACAACTTACTAAATTGAAAACAAATTTAATAATTATTAGTGATTTCCTTAGACCTGTCTTTCAGAGCAAAGTTTTTCGAAAGAGGGTTTAATATTAGAAATAGACACTCTCAGTTATTGTTCTACATTTAGCTGAGATCTATATTTTGTCTTCAAAGAAGCCACCGCAGAAAATCCAGTTTCACAAAGGTAAGATGTTGAAAATGGTAGTAGAATGCGAAATGCCCTTGTTTTTAGTGCAGATCACCCATTCCTGTAGTGCCTGAAGGGGGCGCGATGAAAATTATGATTGAAAATTGGGCCGCGAATACTAAAAGGTTGAGAAACACTGACGTAAAGCTATATTCATTAGAAACACACTCTTAATTATTTTTACTTCTTTTAGTGCGAAGGATTCGAAATATTATCGGGAGGCTTTTGGTAGAGATCAAAGAATCGGAGCTGTGGTCAAGTTCAGGTTAGGAGATAATTTAGAGCTGTAGACTGATTTTTTATGGCGGATATTTAGGATAACATGCATCGATATTGAATTTTTCACATTAATTCAAAATGTCGGTAACATTTAATTCGAGTATTCCAGTGCAAACAGCTATTTTCAACTATACCAAAATTTTGGAATAGTCGGAAACATCATGAGCAAATGGCGAAACCTCTTGAGTCTGCGAATTAGCAGGCTAATTTTGGTAAAATGAACTAAATAGGCAATATTATTATAACTACACTCTCTAAGAGTAAAAAATTTAAATAGTATTTGCATATATTAATTATAAATTGTATTTAAATTCAAGCAGAAAAATACCAAATTGATTACAATTATGGAAAGTTCGGAAATTTATGAGTTCTTTTGAAATTTGGAAATTGCTTTATAAATGTCTCATACATAAGACACTAACAGATTATTACTGGCAAATATAGATTTATTAACTTAAAGCAATATTTTTACTAATTTATTAAATGGTTATTTTATTGATTGTAAAAATTATGTTACACAAAAATATCAAGAATAATGTGAACAAAAATATTAAACTATAGGTTTATATTTTAAGAAAAAATTGATATCCCTTTCTTTGGATGCAGTATTAGATATTAAAGACAAGCCATTTTTAAGGGCAGTGTCTTTCATTCAGAAATATTATCAACCCCATAACGATCGTATAAATTAGGAGAAAATAATAATAAAAGAACCTATTTTTTATTCAAAAAAATTGGAATAGTGGTGACATCTAGTTTAAAATAAACTATCTATCTCCAATGACATTAAAATAGTGTAATACTGCCATCTCGTGTGTAAAATGAGACAATAAATATTTTTCCCGGTATAAGAAATAGATTGTTCCATTTTTCTTTTCTTCTTTTCTTTTTTTCTTTTTTTATTTTCGAACACTCTAGAATGGAAATATCCCGAGCATTGGAAATGCGGATCGAAATACCATGATTTTGACGGGAATGAGAAGGAAAAGGATATTTATTATTTAATTTACTTCATTCAATGCATTATTTTACATCATAAAATGATGTTTCTCATAAAAATTGGCTGAAAAGAAATCGATAATGTGTGGAAACTGCAAAATACCCTTTAATTACGATATTATTTAATATGGAAGTCATTACTCCTGTTAACCTCATTCTGATCTTCAGCGTATTGGAAAAATCGAAGATATGTTTGCCACAATCAGATAAAATCAACACTTCATTTCGAAAATTGGTAAAAATATATTTTACATTGGGGCACTCCATTGCACTGCGGTTATGGCACACGTTTATTGAACTGTGCGAACAACGGAGCAAAATAGAATCCAATGACATGCATACTTTTTCTTCAATACTAATGGTTAAGCTCAGAGGCAATTCCATGTGTGGGAAACAGCACTGCACATCCACCGCTACTGCATCGAGCAGAGTGTGGATGCGCTGGTATTTCGCCCCCCTGCACCCATCCCAGAATCGGGCTCTACCAGAGAGATGGAAACTGTAACCAGATGTAAAAAATATTAAACTTCGAGCCAGGGACAAACAGGAGTTGACCTGCCACCCCCAAGCGGCACCATTTCTCTCTCTCATTTGAAGGACATTCGGACCACGACTCATTTGACGTGCCGCAACCGCCTCGAGTGAAAGTGACGGTTAGGTCGGGATTTGAACTCACTTATTTCTGATAAGGAGAAAATAATGAGAACATCGCCCAAATCAACCTGGCCACCATGGCGCGCAGCAAGCAGCGTTTCAAAATAGTGGGCATTCCAACATCAGCAATTTTATAATGAATTTAAATGAAGATTAGTTATGCCTTAAATTAATAACAAATGGCGCCATTAAAAATTTTAACTAAACTATAGACTATTCATTAATTAAGTAGAGACAAACCTCTTGATGCAAGTTTTCTTTTGACAGACCCATTGAGACATGATTTTGCTTCCATGTACATAATCTGCTTTCAATATCATAAAGAAACGTGTTAAGAGGAGGTGAAATTAGTCTTGTTTTCTTCGGAAATTTGCCAATCACGCCCCAGTTCCACCTCTGGAAAAGAAAAGCATCAGTTTAGAGAAATCTTACTTTTCTTGAAATAGGAGACATAAAAAAATGTGATCAGTTTCAGGACGCTGTGAGCTGATTTCATGAAGGAGCAATAACGAAGCTTTTACAGGGGTAATTTATAACAAGCAATCATTTACGATTAGTTACATTATCTACAGACATTAAGCTGTATTTATGGGCATGTGATCTGAAACTTGGTTTCCTCTTCACGGAAAATCTCACCAGAGAATCCATTATTCTGAATTTTAACGTGTGTTTGGATGTCAAATTATTTCTATAAATGTATATAAATGTTTACCTAGTATTTTGATCAAATTTAATTTGTTGATGTTAATTTAATTTAATTTAATTGTTAAGAAATAGCAACTGCTGAAATGAATTGGTTTTTATATACACAGGTCTATGTGTGATTATGCAAGTATTTTAGTGCAAAACTTATTTCCATTTCTCTGTGCATAACAAATGCAAACTTCGTTGAAATAAAATTATTTCGTCTCTTGCTTTGCTAATTTTCTTTTTTTTTGCATTATTTTAAGCAGAACTGCTATTTTAAGCAGAAAATATTGTGTTCAGAAATGTTTACAATGATTTGCTTTTTATCCGTGGTTTTCATTCTATTGCCAAATCATAAATTTTGTACGTAACACAATGGTTGATATTGTGTATTTTTTACCCAATAAAAACTCACTCCTTATTTATAGGATCTTATATTAATGAATACTGATTCCCCCTTCAAGGTAAATATATATACGAATCACGCACTTTATATGTGTAGGCGCAAGGTTTATTTATATCAAAGCTTCACTTCGGTTCGAATTATTTGCATAAGTCAATCATTTTTTAGTTATTCTTTAAAATTTATTTTGTCTGTGTAATAATTTTTTAAAAAATGGGAATCAAGAAAAGTATTTTCTGTTTGTTGAAAATCTGGATATAAAAATACAATAACCGAACGATAGATAAATTCCTTTTTTAATTAAGAAAATAAAATTGCTTTTTTTAAAAAATGTCTTAATTAAGAAAGTTTTAAGTAAAGGATTATAAATCATGCAGATTTTCATTACATACGTAATCCTTATTTTTCTATAAATTAGTAAGTATTTTCTAAAAACGAGCCCTAATTGAGTATTAAATTACTAATTGAGAACATTGTTAATGCTTTTACAACAGCAGATCTTTAAACTTGATTAATTGCAAATACTGCTAAATTGTTTTTTTTTTCTTAATTTTCTTTTTTGGAATACAAAATATTTAGTTTGATTATTTTACTCTGCCCTAAAATTTAAAAACTTTATTTAACTTTTAACGAAAAAATTACTAAAATTTAACTTAAGATGAATTATCAGATATTTTTGTAAAAAGGATGTTGAACCAAAATAATAATGAAAATTAAAATTTGATTCAAAGAAAACTATCAATAGAATGGATGTCCCACAGTTTACATTTAAATAGAAAAATCGGACACGTATAGATAAAATTTAAATCGTCCTCTTGCCGATTTAAACGAACCATCAAGTGGATGTTTGGTCTTTTTCATTTTGCTTTTTCTGCTGTTCTATTGTCAACGGGTTGATGACTTAAATCACTGGAAAACCGCCTCTCAAATCGATGCTTTAGTCTTTATATAAGAAATCGTTTTATGAACTAAGCTTTGACAATATTTTCAATTTTGATGCCAACGAGTTGAAGTCATAGAGTCGTTATTAGATATAGGTGTCGCGCCCAAGTCAATTTGTCTATTGTTAAGGGCCCAAAGCTACTGAAAAGGACTTCTGGAATTATGGTTTCAGACACTCGTAACAATCAATGTTTTAAGCACCAAATGTTCTTCAAAATCTTTTCAAATTAAATCCCAAGAGTCATTATACAAAATAGATGCGATTATTCAAAGCTGTTCAGCTATGATTAAACGGACTTCTTCAACAAGCACATGGCTGGAATCCATTGAGAATCACTGGGAGCCATGATTGTTAATGTCTTTTAACAACATCTATTTAAACAATTTCGAATAGAGTATAGCTGGAATTTTCCGATTCATCACTCAAATTGAATAACTGAATTGATCTGAAGACAAGGGACCATGATCAAGCGGCCATCGCGTCGCTTAATGAAGAAAGTCTTAAGAACCCAAGAGAAAGATTTCTTGTCGGCACCTGACAAAAAGTTCTTTGATCGCAAAGGTCAAGACAATAAAGACACCGTAAAGCCGAATTCATAACTGGAAAATATTCCTCAAACACGATCCCGTGGAGACGTAAAGAGTGGTTTTAAATAGAATTAGAGAAAGCTTCAACGGATTTCAGAGAACGCGAGAGAATCGACACAAGAGATGTTGGTGAGTGGAGCACAAGGGAATTTAGTGAGCCGGAGAGCCAGACAAGAAAACTTGAACCGGTCAAAGACGCAAATCAGAAAAGTTATCAATTTCAGGAAATTTTGGAAGCAATATCGCTAAAGATTTGAAAGCGAATTATTTAGAACAACAGATAATTTTCTTGATTTTGAAACATTTTACAAATGAAATATAAAGCGATTTAGCTATGATTTGAACTGGAATGAAAGAAACAATTATTTTATGGTCAAAAATTGATCCCAAAGAACTTTTAAATATTTTTATATATATTTAATTTAAAATAAATCAAACACTTTTCGCTTCAAATAAATCGATTACTCAAAGTATTTTTAATATATAACTTGTCGCGAAATTATTTTTATCTAAATATTTTATTATAGTTTTAGAAAAATACTATGAGACCTAAATTTATTTTATTTTCTTCCTTTGTAAACAATTTTCATTTATAAGTACTACAAAAAATCACACACACTATTTTAAATAATTATATTCAAACATTATTTTTATAGTTATCATTCAAATTTTCTTAACAAAATAAAGAGTTAAATTCATAATATAAGACACCAACAAATCCAAATTATTTCTGTTGATAACATTAGTTCGTACTTCAGAAACCTCGTATTTAAGGAATTAACTGTTTATAGTGATATCTGCGTACGATTTGATACAGATACAAAATAAAATAAAAATATCCTTTTTACTGGTGTACATGAAAATATCATTTCTAAGAAATCGCCGTAATTAAGAAACTATATTCGTGACATAGAACAAAAATTCATCTTGATGAGAACAAATGTAAAGGTGGTCAGGGAGCTCTTGCGTTTAAGAACCTTGTTTATTTAAGGATTTATTTTAAATTAGATTTGTAAGATATGATGATTGAATGTATTAAGCAAATGCAAATTAAAATGGATATTAGTTTATTTCAAATAATATACATAAGACTTCTATTTAAAAAAATATTTCACTTTTTCTTTGTTCTTTTAAAGAACAGAGACCTCGTCCCACTCTTTCACCCAATCTCTGGACATCCCGAAAAAGAAATCGACCGTGGCATAGGGCCGGGGCGCCCATTTCTCCTGGGCTCAGCGCGCCCTTAGCTCTCCTTCTGTGAGCCGGCGAAGGAGGCACAAGAACCGCGAAATTAACTTAATGAATGGACGCCATTCCGATGTCGGATAATCCGATTACTTCTTCTGGAGCTCATGGACAGATTTCCCTCTACCGCATAATCGAAATCGTCGATTCGGATAATGGAGGGCGCATAACTTAATTTGCAATTCTGGTAATTCTTCGCGCTATACCTGTGGCTGGTCTGATGGCGAAATATAGAAAAGAAAAATGTGGCAGCTGATACTCTATAAGTTCTTTTACCAAAACACTCAGCGGGAGTTTCTTACGAAATCAAATGTGGGATTTCGATTTGTTTGTTGATTCTCAACAATTCTTATCAGTATGTCATGTATTTTCTCGATGGATATTTTTTAGTTATATCTAACATAAAATCCAGATAAAAACAGATTTAATAGAGTACTAAATTTAAAAATACAAGCGAGTCCAAAACGGCCACCTTGTGAAACGTGAGTACATCAATTGCAAAACGATGGGAACAAAAATAAGCCACAATAAGAACAACATTTACTAAATAAATACTCTTTTAATAGTAAATATAGGTTACGATTTTAAATGATTGAATCATGTTCAAATTTAAATCTTAGAGCAGCTTTGCATGTATTGTTGCATTTTAATGATAATAAAGAGTAATTAAAACTTGCTACTTTCCTTTTCGAGTTATTACTGCTTAACGTGTTATTTAGAACGCCTTTAGAAAGTTTTATGACAACTTTGTGAACGGCCGAAACCAGTTGCAAGTAATTTTAATGTCCAAATTGCTTGCCAGGAAGATTCTTCGTAGGTAGTTGGACGTGTTCAGTCATGATTTTACGAAGAAATTGTTGCGATTTCAGTTGCAGCAATATGAAAATATGGATGCTTAAATTAGCGGTGTAATGTTCAGACATACCAACTGTCATTAGAAATAAAATCCAGAAATATTTATTTTGAAGACAAACTTGAGATTGCGAACTTTTTAGAAGGAGTTCAGAATCTGGGTGACTCCCATCAACTGAATGGCTTCGAAGCTACAGAACATCAACGAAGCAAATGAACCGCAATAGAAATGTTCTAAACTGCAATCATCAGACGCGGATACTCTAAAGCAAATTATAAAAGTTTTTATTTTAAAGTTGAACATCAGCTATTTAGCAATATATATATATATATATATATATATATATATATATATATATATATATATATATATATATATATACAAGCTGACCCAGCCACGCGTTGCAGTGGCTGTGTTTTTATAATACATTGAATCAATTTTTTACTAATTCTTGGGTACAATCAAATGAATATTTTCTAAAAAAATTTAAAATAGGTTCATTCATATGAGATTAAAAATAAAACGTTTCGCAAAAATTTAAAAGTAATAGGTAAAGTATCGAAATTTTGAAATTAAGCACAAATCAACATATACTTTCTGAATTTACATTTTATTCATCTTATATTAAATTATAGATATAATCAGTGACTAACTTATAAAATATACTATATAAATTAAAAACATCTAAAAATAAATTGTTATAAATGAGGTAGATAACATTGACATCGAACTATTATTTTTTCAATTTTTAATTATTAAAACTAAAAAAATTTTCCGCGGTATTATACTGAAATAAAAAAAATTAAAAGAATTTATCATTTGAATAAATAAATTAGATCAAAATGTTCTACTGAATAAATTAATAATTATCAAATTATAAAATAAAAATAAAAAAATAAAAGGCTGTCAAGAAATACTTACATGTTTTGGAGGTGGTATGAAAATTAGTAGAGAAAAACAGCAATAAATAAAATTTTATTTTACTATTTATAATATTAAAAATATTCAAACTGAACACGCACAATAATAACACAATACAAAGTATAATTATGAAAGTGATTCACAAAAAATTGTTATAGTATGATTATACATCATGAAAATATATGTATCATGAAAATATATGAAAATATATGTACATCATGAAAATATAATAATAAAAATATATGTAAATTCTATATTTAACCACGCGATTGCGCACGCACGTTAATTTTCTCGAAGATGTATAAATCTAGAAAAATAAACACGTCGCCATCTGCCGAATACCTGTGCAACTTAGATGCTAAACCGCCATCTATTAGGAACTTACAGAACTAAACAATAAATAAACATTAATGTCGTATAATAAATATTGAGAATAATAATTAAGAGATAAAAACTATTCTATCTTTTAAGTTGGACTATATTATAAATGGTTACAAAATTTTATCAAAATCCGTTCAGTAGTTTCGGAGTTTATCGGGAACATACATCGTGACACGAAATTTATATATATATATATATATATATATATATATATATATATATATATATATATATATATATATATATATATATATATATATATATTGTTGCCCTTCCTATCCAGAACAATGGATAATATTTTTCATAATTGATGTTAACTTCAAAAATAAAATTGTCAAGTTATTTTTTTTGATAAAAATTTATTAAATTAAATCGAGCTAAAATCTTGCTCACAAGTTTTTTTAAGCACCAGAAGAAAACTTTGCTTTCGAATTATGAAGTGTTTATAGGTATAAAAGTAAAATCTTAAATTCACTCCCCTCCGTGGATAATTCGTCAGATGTTGAATTGAGACTGAGTTTAAAGAGGATTCCGACCCATTGAAAAAATTCCGCCCAAAAGTGGTATTTGAACTCATGTGTTATCAAATCACGCAACCAGAGCACTAACCATTCGACTTCCAGCGCTGATAAGTCGACAGAAAAATAGAAATTATGTCAGTCTTCTTTCTTCCTTAACTGAAAACATAACCAATGTTTCATTAAAAGATATAGGTCAGACAGGTTTTCGAATAATGTAAATAACAATTATCACGATTTAAATTCATTGTAAAGTTATTTTCACACGAACATCCTGCTTAGTGACTCAGCTCGTTTAAAAAACAGAATGCTGGGGATTTTTCCTACCTTTTAAAATTTTGTGTAATAACTAAGAGAAGAGAAAACAATTTTTCTACCTTCACAAAATTGTAATTTTTTATACCGTTTAATGTAAACTACGGTTAAAAGTTGTAAAAAATTCAATATTCATCTCCTTCGTTGGCTTCCAGTTAAACTTTTCATAGACGAAGGGTCATATTTCAGAGGAAATCCGGAAACCTTTCAATCACCCTTTTTGACAGATGTAGATACAGAAAGCAGAAACACATTATTCAACTCCCGTGTCTGGGACCGAACATGAAACCTTTTGTGCCAGAAAGTACTGTTCTGACAATGATGCGCCCTAAGTATAACGTTTTGAAACATTTAATTTGCGTTTTTTAGTACTTTAAGATATATTATTGCTGTAGTGAATTATTGAGTTATTTTCCTTTTTATTTCACTACGCATCATAATTGACTTGAAATTTCATTAACAGGAAACCCTATTTCAATATTTAATAAGGGTATATCTACTATTAAATTTCAGTTGTTACACAGTGTATTAACCTTTCTTTATTTGAGATTTATTTCATGGCTTAAAGTATGATATTGAACAAATAAATAAATAAATATCCTTGAAAATGGTAATATCGTACTAAACACTGTAAATATTATTAAATATTGGTATATATATATTTTTCCAAATCACAATTTTCCTCTAAAACCCAGTTCCATGACTAATGAATGCTTTGTTGGAGCATGCCAATTAAAAAGTGCAACTGAAAAGACGATTACTAGCTAAATAATGCAATTATTCAATTAAATATCTAAATTTGGCCTTATTAAAATATTGTTGATTAGCTTAAAATGTTTTCCTGTTTTCTAACCAATAGAAAGGTAGGCTATCACATTACAGCTTTGTTATCTATTGCAGTTAAATAGATATTATCACTTTAAAGTTTAAAGAAATAAGAACAGAAAAGACCATGAAACAGGAGAAAAAGTGCCAAAATTCATTCTCTTCCTGCCACCGCTTTGCTTTTGGAAGTAATCTTGGCGATTTGTCAGCAATTTAGAAACATGAAATGTCAGTTACTTCCCAAATTATATCAGCAGCCTTCCTTAAGCCAATAACAGCGAGGAAGAGTCGACAGTTCATATTTTACGGATTTAATAAACATCATTCTCAGTTCCCGAACTTTTCTTCCCAATTTCCCCCTCCGCAAATCTCCCGCAGCTATTAAACGTCAGTTCGGAAAATCTCTGAAATTTATACGAGGTATTTCCTTCGTGTACCTTATTTAGGGGTAAAACACCCCTCGACCAACATTTACTTTCAGCTCGCTTCTTACGCTAAAAGAACAGAAAAGTCAATAATCCAGTGCGGTTCATTTCTTTACATAAAAGACGGGAATTATTTACACGCAGCTTCCATACAGGAGAAAAGCGCCATAGGTGATCCATCTACTGCAATAAGCTGCCTGTAAGACATGATTCCAAAGAATCATTCTTTATAAAATGACACAAAACTGCAATTTGAAATAAGTTTCATTCTTCTGTTACTTAAGATTTGATTTAAAATTTAAATGATAATTTTATTCAACTCATCAATACTGATATCAATTTAAAAATAATTAATATTTCTTTGAGCTTAAGATATATTCTCAGCCTTTCATCCCTTCAGTGGGTCGATTAACTGAGTACCAAGCATGCTCGGGAACTAAACACTGAGTACGTCTTACGTTAGGTTGACCACCTAACTGGGATATATGCTTCGCACCCCAGGGCCCTCGGTCATGAAAACAGTTATAGGTACTGTAGGCCTTGGCCCACATTGACTGTCATGCCATGGAATTTAGTTTTCAGATTATATTCTGTAATTTGCTTACACAGTGTAATAAAAAATTTCATGCCAAAACACACATACACAGATAT